>JAPMUY010010440.1:57500-99272 GCA_026901105.3 Galaxias olidus
GAAAGGCTGCTTGCGGACCAGAACAGAGTTCTTCGGGGGACTTTGAACTGTAACTTCACATGCACACAACTTTAATATATACACCTCTGGGGCCAACCGTTGAGGAGGATCATTTGGAAAAGGTTTCCCTGTTCACTTATATCGTGTGCAGACTCATCCTCCACTTGACTTGTCCTCCACTGGGATCCCTGCAGGCGAAGACAAAGGATTTACACAAGCACCACGGCTGTATGGACTTTTCCTGGTTATGGTAAAGGTCTCCGTCTGCAGCTTTGAGCCATGTCCCCTTTTCGATCTACCTCAGGCCTAAGATGGTAGGCTCTGGATCCCAGAGGCATCTCTGGCCTTCCGAATCCCTTCCCTCGGCCTTCTTTAGCTGGTTCCTCAGAGCTGTCTCACCCTAAGGCAGTCAGGAGCAGCCATCGTTTCTTCATCCCTCTCTTTCAGGAGGGTCTACCCAGCTTCCCTCCGTTCTTTTTCTGCACCTGCTCTCTTTCTCCTTCCCATCCTCTCTGTTGGCTTGTGTCCATCTGTCTGGATATAATGTGACACGGTCGTTCAGGTTTAGGACAGCACCACTCTCCACCAAACAGCGACCTGTCCGATGGTGATCTATGTCTGCCCCTCCCACTGCATTTCCTTTATTTTTGAATAGGAATGACTATTTGAAACATCGTTTTTAAGACATGGTCATGTTGTTGGCATATGCGTGTGCTGGTGTTTGCGTTGAAGGGATCTTTGTGTTCGTGTGTGCGTTGTGCTATAGTGGGATGTGTGAGGGGTCCCAACGCCCAAGAAGGGCAGTGTTTTTTTTGTGTTTGTGCCTTTCACCCACACACAGTGGGCTGAGCGCTGCAGGCCCTATGTGCAGAGTGTGTTCATGGTGATTCGTGACTTGTTTGTGAGGGCATCTGTGTTGTGAGGGCGAACTGCGTGGGTGTGTCGGGCACCAGGGGGAAGCTCTAAGGATCCTCACAGAAGAGACGATCGCAGAAAACAACCGTGGTGAATAGACACCCCCAGCCTGAATAATGCTGTGGATCTGTTTCGGGAAGCCTGGCAGCGTTACGCCTCCCCCTTCAGGCTCAGCTGTAGAGCGTCAGATTCTCAGCAGGCCCACGCCGGCTACTTTCATCTGTAAATAAGATTCTGGGAGGGTTGTTTGATATGGAGACTCGTCTGTCCACTGAGTAAATACAGTGTGTCATATTCTTCTCATGTGGCCCCAAAGGGCCGCCAGGGGCCCGGAGATCACCTGCTCAGCCAGGTGGCAGTGAACAGGGTCCTGTTGCAGTGGCATCCAACCAGCTGTTCTGTCATATCAGCCTGGCCCTAAATGGCTCTCATGGCAGTCATTGGCAGGGTGTTACAGGGTTGGGAAGACAGCTTCACTTTTCTTTGTTCTTTGATTTGTGTTTAAAGTGTATGGGATGCATGTACCAGACAATTCAAAAGCTTTACTGTAAATGCATTAAGATGTGTCTTGTCTACATGAAAATCAATCCTCATGACGACATACAAAACAGAGAAGACCTGGTTTGCAATGAGGCAGTGGACACATTCAGTCACAGCCCCACCCATAAGTACCTAAGAACCTAGATTAAAGAGGGATGAACCGGACGGAGGAGGCTCTCCGTAGGCTGTGCATTCCTCCTCCTCCTCCTCCTCTTCACCCACTCCACCTCTGACTGCTGTCTTCTGTTTTGTTCCTACTCTTCCGTCTGTAGCCGCATGCGAGGAAGCCGAGGGTGATGAAGCACGGCCACCGGTTTGTTGAGACAAGGCTGACGCTCCTCACAGTGAGAGAAAGCAGCGGGGCCTGTCGGCACGGAGAACACAGAATGTACGTTTACTTTTACTTTGCACGCATTTCATAAACTTGTTGGGGGGAGGGTTGTGTGGATGGGGTAATTCTCGCTAAATCAAGCATTTTGCTCTATAATTAGCTGTGGAGCTGAATTTTGATAATAGCTTTCATGACTGCCAGCCAGTAAAGTGATCAATGAGTAGTTCTGTGAGCTCCTGGTCTTAATGCGTAACTACAGTTTTGTTTGTTTTCAAATAAAAATATTATAATATAAACTAAGCTAAGTTAATTAAGTACATTAAAACAATTTCACATAATTTAATTGTCAGCATAGCTAAAAGAAAATATATTCAGAACAGCTTATGAATGCAAAATGTTAACTTCCCTCTGCTTTTCATGAAAAACATAGTCCACACAAGATTTCAACCCCTTGTCATGTCAACCGCCTGTTGTTATTGAACTATAAAATACCATCCCTCCATCCATTCATAACTATAGCAGGCCTCCTGTAATCCATCCATAACTCTCTCTCCCTCCCTCCTCATCGGTTTTTCCATCTATGCGCTCCTCCTCCCTCCCTCCCTCCCTCTTCCACTGCCTCATTAGGTCAACCTCGGGGTCGGCTGACACCAAACGTCAAAGGCCAGACAGTTAGCAAGCAGACAGGCAGGCAGGCTTGCGGATTGACTGTAAGGGAGGCTTTTAGGAGCTGTCTCATAAATCCTCTTATCATCTGGACCCGGATATCACCATAACACACGAAGCCGCTACCCTCCAGAGGCCACAGACACATTGATTTTCACATAGAAGTACAATTTGCTCTGGACACACAGAGCCTACTACTTGCCATTTGGTCCGGTTTTGAGCGTTGTTTGCCTGGACACCTAAAATCGCTGACTGGTTACTAACAAAGCTGGTGACATAAGGTATTAACATAAACCACACACGTTTCTGTTTTCTTCGGAAAGAACACAATGATTTGCCTTTAGAGCATTAACGTGGACATTAGGCCTTTCTTTATTTAGCTATTTCCCTTCCTTGTAGTTCAGCTCAGACACTGCCCGTGCCCAGCATCAGGCCCCTCTGCTGGGCTGCAGGAGTCACCTTCAATGAACCTGGTGTTTCATCATCAGGCAAAGTGAGTCTTTCTTTAAAGGTATTTTGAAAACAAATAGGTTCACAACACTTTGTTTAAACTGGTTTTGTTTATGTAGCCAGTCTTCTAAGCCAAAGTCTTCTAAGCCTCAGGAGAAGCACCCCCTCTCAAAGACTCCACTGGGGCCCTTTCTCTTCAAACCGACTCACAGTGGGCTAACTAAACTGCAGGCCCGCTATGAAGAACTGACGGGTGTCAATCACGCCGCGGCACTGAAACGGGGGTAGAGGTCCCTCAGCACTGCAGATGAAAGGAGGATAACAGACCCCAATTCTGCACCTTGTAGTATACCTTAACGATACCACTCTGTACTTTAGCTCTCCCATCACTATGCATCGTGTGAGGAGTCCCCTTTGTGAAGGAATTACTGTTGGTTTTGTGTGAGGCGGACTGTAGATTGTGTACTGGGTCTTGCCAGACACATTTGTAGTATTTGTTTATTTTAAATGTTTCCTTTACCTTCATTGTTCATTACATGCCTTGAGAAGAGGCCACTGCTGCAAAAGAGACGTGGTCTCCGTAAGTATCCACTGTATAAATACATAATATATGTACTGTATATCTTGACAAGCCAGCACGTCGGTACAATTCTGGTGGCAGTATGGAGGTCTCCAGTGGAGATTCACAGGGACAAAGTACCCACCACCAGGCCCCAGCAAGGTGACGCAGGGCGGGCTGTGTACAGACGGGGAGCTGCCCTCCCTGCTGGGGATCATTCTCTCCCTCCAGATTACCCCCGTTAGTCAGTCATGTTCCCCGGTCAACTCCATGTCTCCCTCCACTGTCCTCCCATTTCCTCTTTCCCGTCTTTCATCAGCGACCAACAGGCCGTGTTCGTTTTTCTCAGGATCCATCTCTCGGTGGTGACGCCCTTTGAACTCTGAAGTCTTCCACCTCTTCATTCTTCACCTTATGTCTCGTTAGCCATCGCACCATCCCACCCTTTTTCTGAAGCCCTGCCCCGCCTCCGTCCTCTCGATAGATAGTCCGGCCCTTTGAGAATCCCCTGTGGCTCAGAGCAGAGCAAGTGCTGGGTTTGCCCCCCTCTACTCTCCTAAATGTCAGCTATGTCTATTTTCAAGCTGCCCTCCTGTCAGCCACCTCTCATGTTGAGCCCCTGGGGCACCACCTCGTATTCACAGTGGAATGTTTACCAGCCAAAGCCCATTGAGCCTGGCTCCGTCATCTAGACCTCCTCTCTCTGTCTGCCGCTCCTCTGACTCCACTCCTGACACTTCCCCTTTTCTCTGTCCTCAGAGAATACTAATACTGCCATGCCCTTCCTTCCTTCTTTCCTTACTTCCTTCCTTCCATCCTTCCTTTATTCCTTCTTTCCTTCCTTCCTTCATTCCTTCCTTCCACCCCCACTATTTCCTCCATCCTTCTGTATATATTTCTATTCTCTCCCATCTCCTATGTGCACTTTATTCTTTTCACAGTTTTGTTTTAGTGTTCAAGTGAGGTGTGACTCATGAAACTACAAAGGGTAGAATGAGAAAAGGTAGAGGAGAGGAGAAGTGGAGTGTGGTGCTGCGGTTTCTCCTCAATGCAGCCAGTCAGTGTGAAGTGGGACAGGGTTCCTAATCCGAGGAGGGGCTAAAAACAGCAGGAAGACACTGTGTCCTGAATAAGTCCAGGCTCCCCAGATCCACCCTGACCTGTCACACCCTCCTCCCGGGCTCCTCACAACACGCTGGAGACCTCACACTCTGATCCCACTCACACACACACACACACACACACACACACACACACACACACACACACACACACACACACACACACACACACACACGCTATAGGAAGTAGATGCATGACCTCTGTCACACTTCCACACATATACACACACACACTGACACACTGTGTGCTTGAGGGAACATGCTCGTACAACTTTGGTTGGAGTTTCTCCCACACTGAAACATTTCTTGGGCTGTACTCTTTCTCCAATTCTTATGTGTTACCAGACAATGGCACATACACTGGCACTCTACTCCTTCCTGGCTGATGTGCGCTTGAAACACTCACCCTGCTATTGTCCTCAAAGTGGATGTTTCCACTTTGGAACCGTCTGATTTTCTGATCAATGAGAGGCTGGAGTGGGATTTAGAATGAGGCAGAGAGACACTCACACATGCTGGAGTAATTAGAGGCACTTTGGAGAAAGCGGTGTCAAAAGGCCAGTCATGCTGTTGTGATTACGTTAGACCCAGCACTGCAGTTTGAAGCACATAGTAGCTGTTAATTAGTCAGCAGAGTCAGTCTGTGGGGGAAAGGGGGAAAAGGAGGAGAAATCAAAGAGCAGGAGGAGGAGGAGGAGGAGGAGGAGGAGGAGAAAAAGAAATCAAGGAGACACATGTGGATGAGTAATTATGACCTGAGGACAAAGAGTGTCGAGGCATCGCCTCCAGGCTTAGACTTCAAAGTGCCCTGTATCTGCTGCCTCGTCCAAACATACACACACACACACACACACACTCTCCGGACCCTGATTGGCATCACTAGGTGAATTAAAACACATCTCCGGATCGCCCCTAAGTCATTGGCTTCATCATCGATCGAGGGGCAGATGCACAAATTCATTAGGCTGTTGTCAGTTCCCCCGGCTGTCTCCCGAGCTCGCTCCCTATCTGTCTTCCTGCCAAAGAGAAAATCGTCTGATTTGCTTTCAGAAATCAATACGTTTAGGCCTTCATTCTTCCTCCTGCTCTGTAAATTGTCAAAGACCCAAAGCATGTGTGTGCGTGTGTGTGTGTGTGTGTGTGTGTGTGTCTGTCTGTCTGTCTGTCTGTCTGTCTGTCTGTCTGTCTGTCTGTCTGTCTGTCTGTCTGTCTGTCTGTCTGTCTGTCTGATTGTCACTAGCACATGGCTCTTCTGGATTTATATTCTCTCTCTCTCTCTCTCTCTCTCTCTCTCTCTCTCTCTCTCTCTCTCTCTCTCTCTCTCTCTCTCTCTCTCTCTCTCTCGCCTCAGGATCTGATGGTCAAAGTGCCAAAGTCCTCCCGGCCCTCTGAACAGGTTGTTGCCTGTCTTCCAGTGTGAAGTGAACGCCCAAAGAAGAGCCGCATCACGACGGCAGCCTCAAAAGCCATTAGGACTATTTTACTTTGGATCCTCTGCAGTTTGTTTTAGTTTTGAAGTCATATTTATTTCATAGGTTAGCGTCTGAGCCTCTCCGGAGAGGTTCTCGATGAGCAGGACTTCTTCAATCCAGAGTCAACAAAGTGGTTGTACTGCCTCCTGCTAGCGCTTGGCCCCCTCTGTTCTGCACATCTGGGGTTTTTTGGGAAAAGGGAAAGACAACAAGGGCTCCACAGCGCAAAAATAATCCATAAAGAACCTTGCATCCCACTTTAAGTATGAAACCCCACTCAGTTTGTAGTTTCTCTAAAGTGATGATGGAGCTTTCAGCATAATTGGGCTTGAACGTTGTCCTTCAGTGAAGGATTGTTTTGTTCACCTTTCTCTCTCTCTCTCTCTCTCTCTCTCTCTCTCTCTCTCTCTCTCTCTCTCTCTCTCTCTCTCTCTCTCTCTCTCTCTCTCTCTCTCTCTCTCTCTCTCTCTCTCTCTCTCTCTATATATATATATATATATATATCTGTGTATGTCTGGCTATCATTCTCACACACTCTCAGTAGTACAGTGATGCCGTGGACTATAACTCACACCTTGACTAATAGGAAGGGTTAAGGATTTGTCTCCACAGCTAGTTGTTTCGTTGCCTCTCATCTTCTCCTGAGATATCACTGGGTGATTATAATCTGTGATGCACTGTGGTGAGGAACAGGCAGAGAGAGCATCGAGACATAAGAGAGATATCTGGTGCAACCGTTACTCAACTCACACACACACATACACACACACACACACACACACACACACACACACACACACACACACACACACACACACACACACACACACACTAGCAGCAGGAGTATGGGTTCTCCAGGGAGCAGGGACAGACTAGTGGTCCCCATGCAGCATGGGACAGTTGAGCACAGGAGGGCCTTGGGAGACCAGCTGTCTGTTACCAGTGTGTTCCCTAACCCCCTGAGATGCTGTCCTCTCCATGCAGCACAGCAGCTCCACCAAGCCTTTCCCACACCTACTGCTCCATAACATATTCATCTAGCCCACCTGGCATTGATTTTGCCGTTCAGTCCAGGAATAAGCAGCGGCATGCTTAGTAGAATTCACATTAGTCTGAAGGGATGAGTGGTGTAACATTACTGGATGCAAACATTCTTTTTAATGTCTTTTGTCTCACTGTTCAAAAACAAGATATTTGGATTGACTTTTTTTTCCATCTGTGTGCAGTTGGTCTAGATACTGTGTGATACATTGATCGGGTACCCTGCGGCTGACATAGCCAAGGCTGCGTTGAAAACACTTTTATTTGATTATAATTCTTTTTTTGTCTGTCTGGACAGCTGCAAACGCTTTGATAAGGCATAGGAGCGAGGCCTGTGACAGCGTTTTTCACTGGGTAATTGTTCGGTAACCACAGAGGAACGGATCAGTACGGAGTGACTATTAGAATGGAGGCACGGGTCTTTTCCCAAAGAATGGGCCCCCTCTTGCGGAAATAGATTTTGTGCTATCCAAGCACGTCTCAAGCACTTTGTCTAAGACTGCGCTCCTTCGGCCAATTCCAGATGTCACCACAGGGTAGCTGGGGACGGGCTAATGTGCAGCTCTTGTGTTTGTGCCTGCCTCTGCCATTAGGCTGTGCCCACTTTACTACTTCTCACTGTTACTTAGTTGACACCTCTAACATTGTTTGCAGTTGACACTGTTGACTATACCCTTGTAGTTGTTGCGTCACCATGGCTATGGTGATGGTAAATGGGAAGATTCTGAAATTGCATTGGTTTCATTGCGTTAATTAAGTAAGTTGTAGATGCACCCAGACATCCGCAGGGAAATGGAATTCCACTGTGCTCAAAGTTCTTTTGAAAAGTTGGTCTTTGAGCCAAGACTAACAGTGTAATGCCGCAGCGAAGCAATTTTTTTTGTTTTCTGATCCTTGTGTAGCTGTACTTGTTATTATTTGTAGGTGTTGTATCTTACAGTAAGTGGCCTGAGAGGGAGAGAGGGAAAAGAGAAAGAATAGTTTATGTAATCAGCTGCGAGGGAAATTATCACAGGGACACAGGGATTTGAGAGAGCTAGTGAAAGAGATTGTGCATTGGATGTCTGAGTATGCTTGTATGTTTGGGCACAGAGGGAAAGAGCTAGCTAGAGAGAGACGGCGTACATTGGAATGTGCAACCATACTTCAAAGAGCTAGCTAGAGAGAGACGGCGTACATTGGAATGTGCTACCATACTTGAGATCTCTTACAATATGTCCAGAGTCCCTTTACATTCTATTTCTGTACAGTATGTGTGTGTGTGTGTGTGTGTGTGTGTGTGTGTGTGTGTGTGTGTTGCACATCCCCTGAAGTCCTCCTTTCTATGTTGGTCTGGCTTGAAGTATGTCTCCTGATTAGGCTGGCTGGCTGGCTGGCTGGCTGGCTGACTGGCTGGCTGGCTGGCTGGCCGGCCGGCCGGCTGGCTGAGTCGGTCTTCAGATTGACTGATTGAAGAGAGAGAGAAAGTGAGTCAGATGGTAGAGTTAGTCTGGGAAGTCTCAAGGGCCGCTGTCTGTGTCACAGTGATCTAACAGAGAAGCCGACCAGGCCCCGTCTATGTCACATCTCACAGGGTGGTGGACGTGGGCTCATGCATTCCAGACCTACACCCCCGGACACCCAATACGCCCCCACCCGGTCCACTGTCACTCAGACACCAGCACCTCCTGGAGGACCCAGTCCAAAATAATGACGTTTTAACGTGTGTGTTTTCAGTGTAGATATACACTCATGTGAATAAAGACTATCCAAGTGTGATGACATCCCTGGCTAGCTATCCCAACACACACACACACACACACACACTCCAACACACACACAGAACTCTGTCAACTCGTAAATGATTTTCCTGAGCTCCACTGACAGTGTCTCATATTCCAACCCTTCTGAGAAAGGATCTAAAAGAGGAGAGTGAGAACAGAAAGCAGGGAGGGAGAGTGTTAACAGAAAATACCCTCCCTCACAATCCACTCATATCCATTCCCTCCTTTCGTAGACATCAGCGAAGGCAGACAGCAGGTGGCCCACCCAGGGGGCATCAATTTAGTCTCAGATCTGAAATTGGACATGTTCCTCACTTCATATTTTTGTTGAGTTTTATCAACAACAAAAACAAATGTGTGGTCTAATTTGTGTTCCTCTGCACCATCAGTAATGAATGTTTACATAATCATAGAGACATTTCCAAGTGGAAAGCTTTTGAGAGAGAACACAAAGTTTGCTTTCTATTGCAATATGATGGTTTGTTCAGATTGGTTGATTTTCACTGACACACTGAATATGTTTATTTTTCAAAGCACTGTTTGCACGGTTTGGGTTTCCGTGATTGACCACGTTCATAGAACTAGAACTCGGCACTATCTACAACTTCTTGTCAAACTCTGCAGACTGAACACTGATCATAAGGGGACTTGTGTGGGTCGATGATACAATTTCCATTTGTATTTCAATGGCTATAAGGATGCATGCTTTTTTATTTTACCTCAAGGAGTGGAAATTGTCAAACTGCCCAATGCTTGACGTATTTAAAGAATCCAAGCTATTTTAACAAAAAGACACCTCCATTCACCTCAGTCAGCAGGTACAGTTTCAGTTGTGATGAGTTAAGGAGCTCTTTTGTCAGTCTTTTATGACATGCCCTGGTCCCCATTAGAAAAGAAAAACCATTCATCTATCTCCCTTTTCCTTTAAAATAAGCTGCCGCAAGGCATTCTGGGTATTCAAAGGATATTGAGGAGCAGATTATGTATAAAGCCTGTCCATGGAGGGCTAAGAGGCTCCAGTGTCCATGTATTGAGGACAGGAGGCCCTCCCATCGCCCTCCTTCTCCTGTGTCCCCTGCCATCCTTGGCCCTCACACACAACACGGAGCCATCGTTCCACGGCTCTGCACCGACCCCTCCCGTCGCCGGTGGATCAGTTGTTATGCCGGCCGGATTCAGCCGGTGTGCTCAGTCGTGACTCCCAG
Organism: Galaxias olidus; assembly: GCA_026901105.3. NCBI lineage: Eukaryota > Metazoa > Chordata > Actinopteri > Galaxiiformes > Galaxiidae > Galaxias > Galaxias olidus. Next base: position 67,564 of record JAPMUY010010440.1, read on the forward strand.
ACAACAGGAGCAGCTAGCTTCAAAACAAGACTGAATATCATTCAAATGGTAAGCTATGGGGCATACTTTCTTATTTATGATTTTCTTTCAAAGACCAGAAGTCTTAAGCAGGCGGCATAATCCATGTTGGATCCATAAATAAAAAGGCTTTGCAAAAGTTGTAGTTTTTAGTGTTTGTAGTGTTGTAGTGTTATTGTAAATCAGAAACTGGAGGTGACATTTACATTTACATCACATTTAGTTGACTTGAATGAAACAATGGATTGCAGACAATAACACTGCAGCTTTAGGTGGGGATTACTAACAGCAGACCTGTAGTTGACGCAGACTAACTTGACTGACTAATCAGAGATCAACGTGCATTATACGTGCGCATTGCTCAACAAGAAACTAGTCCCCAGACAACACAAAGATCACAAAAGGACAAAAACAAAATCTGCATCTAAAAGGTTGGTTTCTAGAGTTTCAATAAGAAAGGATAGCCTTTTTTTTCCCGATCATTCCACTGAGGTTCACACAAGAATAGATTATGGAAATTTCTTTTTATTCCCTTTTCTCAACACACTACAGAGACTTTCCTGGCTTTTTATAGCCTGACGCTGTTAGTGTTACTAGTTGGAGTGGGTAATTAGTGGAGAGGAGGGGGGATTCACAGCTCACAGTGTTTTGTGGGCCTTTGGGTACTCCAAAAGCCAATGTGGCATAGGTCCTTGTTAAACAGCACTTAATCACTATGTTGAATCTTTGAACATTGAGGTGATGGTAAGCGTTCTCCCTGTGAAAATACACTGGGGAAGTTACAGTGAAGTGACTATGATATTTAACTTGAGCCTCACTGTTAAATACAGTTCATATTTCCCTAAGATGACTAATGAGTGAGCATGACATCAAACTGTCAGAAGACAAAAGCACAGCAGTCGTGCCGGTATTTAGAAGAATGCAAAATGTGACACAAGTTGCTAGGACAGAATAAAAGTTATTTTACCAGATAAATTCCCAAACATGTCTGCATGCTCATGCGGGCTTTGTGGGACCACCTAAAGCTCCTGCCTTCTTTGACATATTTATGACTTTATCCCTGACTGTATCACATTCCCTCTTCCTCCTCCTGCTTCTCCTCCTGTTGCAGGAATCTAGAGTAGGGTGAGCAGCACTTGGGAGTACTGGGTTATGAAACTCCTCAAAGCGTCCCCGTTACCCTCCTCCCAGTGGACCTGACCCCCTTGGCCCTCTCAGTACACCACAGGGAGATGAACAGTTACAGGTTTTAATGAGGTTTGGCTGAGCCAAGTGTCCCTTGCCGCACTTCATGTGTGGTTCTAAAATGAGAATCTGTTGATCACCGGAGATATAAACATTTGTGTGCTGTGATTATTATAATTGTTTAACCTTCCTATGAATTAATTATCCCTTTCAAGACCTTGAGTAGGCAGCTGAACATATGTACTACTGGTACGCATTACTTACACACAGTAATGTAACAGACACATGCTGTATATAAACGTCAGGAAAAAAAGACTGAGTACAAAAATTACTTGGAGCTGAGAGGACAATAAGAGAGGAATCCTGTGAACCCTCAAGAGAAGCTTGTTTCATTACCAGTCATTTGACGAGACATGGCCTCAACTCTAAAGGTGTATCATCTCATTTCGATCCCTCTTTTCCAATCCAACAGCTCTGGAAAAAGACGGCATGGCCGACAAGCAGCGAAAGGCCCGGCTCTCGTCTGCTGTTTTCCCTTCTAAATGGAAAAGGCAATCAAAAGATAATGAACACACCTCGAGTGTCGGCAGGAATCAGTGGCATTTCAATGCTGTGGCACGGTGAGTTGATTAGAGATTGAGTAGAAAAAGACATAGGCGGCGGGATTGTTATGCAGCCTGGTGTGTAAAGGTGCTCTGCGAGAACAATTGGGCGCTACTTGGCAGGGGATGGTGGGGGCTAAGCTGGAGAGAGTTCAGTGGAACCACTGGATGGCTACATTGGTTCACTACTGATAGACTAGCTGATTCTTAGAGACACAATGTTGAGCCCAAGAAAACAAAAAACTTTGGCCGACGCTGTGTTTACGTTGACACTCCTCAGGATATGCCTTGCAGATGGAGAGGGGCAATGACAATGTCAGATGTTATTTTCATAAACATGGAGGCGCTCTTTGTCTGTGCAGGGCGTGGCAGCCACCATGCGGAACCGTGGACAGAGCCCCCTATCACAATGGTGTCCCCTCAGAGAGAAGAGGGGAGCAGCCAAATCCTCTCCTCTGATCCTATTGATGTCTGAGCTTAGCTCTAATAGAGTAGGTGCCCACTGTACAGCTTTCTGCTGCTGCTCTCTCTCTCTCTTTCTCTCTCTCTCTCTTTCTCTCTCTCTCTCTCTCTCAATTAGAAAAACACAGTCTGTTTATGAAATATATGTGTGTAATAAGAGAGAGAGAGAGTGTGTGCGTGTGTGTGTGTGTGTGTGATGGAATGTGAGTGTGTTTTTGTGGAGGTAGACAGAAAAGGAATATCTATACTTTAAAGTAAATATTCCCTTTGTTACCATTCTATTATGTTTAAATGTAAATGTTCAGTCTGTACATTAAAAAGGGGGCTTTAATTCACCTTGGTAGTATTAAATCAGCATAGCTTTTAAGTGTAAACAGGTGCACCAAGCTTAGTGGAGCGTTTACTTGGAAACAGGCTTACACATTCTGGCTTTTCATTTCTCTGTCAACTTTTAAAATCCAACGTTCCGCACAGCAAATAGACCAAGATCATGGTTTTTATTCTATAACAAAAGCCAGAACAGTTGCAAGGTCTCTTTCCAATATGTTTTTAAGAAACAGAATGGTAAAGGATTTTGCAAAGGTTCCTGAAGTTACACCACCTTCTTTGCAAAGTGTTCTGCCTGAGTGTCTGGATAACGGATATTTTTGTCAGGACATAATACAGAGTCAAGAACGGCGTTCTGCTGTTTAAGCCCAGAAAATAAAGGAATTGGTAACAAATAATATTATTTCACAGACACAGCAGTCACAGAGGGGGTCAGGGAACGAGGAGGATGGATCCACATGTCACCGCAGCTTTCACACTGCTAATGACAGGATCATGGGGCCAAAGACCAAAGGTTTAACCAAAGGTTTAATTTGTGGCTGTAACCATTTGTGTGTGTGACAGAGAGAGACATACCACAGTTTCGCTCAGATCTACAGATTTCCCCTGATGCCTCTCGATGAGATCTGATGGACTGAGCCATCGGAACGTGACGCCCAGCCAAGAGCACTGCGCAGGATTGTTCCCAACTACTCGTCTCTCAAGTGGAAAGTAACGTGCTGTCCCAGCAGGACGTATCCTCCATCCAAGCCTCAGTATCAACACCTCGAACGCTTCTCATATAGGGGACGCTGCCGTTTCTACACCAGAGAGGAAGCTACATTTTACTTTATACTGTGTACCTTTTAAGATATAATATATACTTTATACAGTATATTTATCCGTTATACATTTGTTTGTAAGATGTTTTTAAGAACTACCAGGTTCCAGCTGTTTTTCAACCTCATTAGGCTGATAGTAAGATTGATAAAATAGGGAGATATGTCACCCCCTCCTTGTATCTATGACAGAAAACCACATATACTCTGTAGATAATAACTGATTAAGAGAATGCTTTCAAAGGATCACCAAGGCTATCCATTGGGAAATGTAAATCCAGAGATGTTTGAAGCTTTTCCTTGCTTCAGCAGAATCGTTAAGCTACTGCTTAAAAGGAGTCGGCAAATCAAAATGTGTGTTTATGTGATTGCTTCTCTATGTTTATGTGTGTGCGTGTGTGTGTGTGCGTGCATGCATGCGTGCGTGCATGTGTGATAGCGTTCTGTTTAGCTGCCCATAGGCTGGGCCCATTAGCCAAATGGATTTGGGCAGTGAAGAGGCTGGAGAGAGGACGTGGATGGCAGGAGGAATGAAGACAACAGAGGGAGGTGGAACAGCTTTGTGGAGGAACAAACGGCTGGGGTTGAGTCGCCACTGGGAGCTGGTGGGTAGATAATGGCTCCCACACTACCACTGCTCAGAGCAGGGCACGCAAGTGTCTGGGTTCACACCCCAAAAAAAGGCTAATGTATATTGAACATCAGACACTGGGCAGCTTAGGCAATTTCATGGAGCCCAAAAAGACGATGATAATCCAGTTAAATTTGAAAAATGGGAGCGCCAATGGATTCCTCGTTCCCTCCGCTTATTAATCCCCTGACTCATTCATACACACAGATAGCTGATTTGATTAGGATTGACTGGGAATAAATGACATGTGCAGCCATTAAGTTGTTGACCAACTATTGGTGAAGGAGTGAGGGTGAGGGTGGCCTAGGTGGAGGAGTGAATGGATCTCCATTAGAAAGCCTTTTTAAATAAAGAGGAGGCAGCGAACTCTGACAAAGCATCTGGAGATGCAGCTTTTTGTCTGTGGATGAGGGTGTAAAGCAAGGCTTTCCTTCGAACCCCTGACGTGTCACTGAGAGCTCTGGAGCCCCCTGAGGCCTTCTGTCAGCCTCCTGGGTAGACTGACTACACTCTAATCCTACATGTGTAAAACACTCCTTGGCCTCTGGTCTGCTTGCGAAAGCATTAATTTGCTGCGAGGCTCAGAGTCGTTTTGAAAACTATACTTTTTTTCTTGGTAACAGAGAACAGCTAGCATGCAGCCAACAATGGCTCTTCTCACCATCAGTGCAAATGAATAGTTAACGTGTTCCACAGTGTTGTGGGGCTAGTGTACCAGTCAGACTGCCTATATGATTGTAATGCATCCGTTCTAGGCACAGGCCGGGGTCTTCTCGCTCTGATTCAGAGATACCGTCAATCCATTTATGTTCCTCTTCTTTCACTTCCCTGAACACCTTGGAGTGCAAACACGCTCACAAACAAACACACAAACATGGAGGTACAGGCACATACAGAGCAACGTGGGGATCCAAAAATAAATTATAGGTGTGGGAGGAATTGAGGTTGAAGATGTATCTGTCTATCTTAAGATGTTGGTTTGTCAATACAGAGTGAGTCAATAATGATGCAAAGAATAGAGGTTAAAGACATAGAGTTATTATGAGTAGAGTTATGTAACAGAGCTCGGGATGTTAAGGGCAAGAATGACTGGTACACTAAAGAGAACTCCAGATTGCTGCTGTGCAGTTGCTTTAATGAAATAATGTTTGCAGTCCTGACAATGGCACAGGCATGGGTCCTGAGAGGGTTAAGGGCTCTTGTATTTGGCTCTGTACATGAAGGACCACTACAAATGAAGATATGAGGAAAAGCAGTTACATCTGACGACATTTACATGTTACGTTGTGTATCCTGAGCTAGACTGATGTTTGGATGTTGTTGAAGGGAATACATTTCTTTAGCTAAATTGCCAGTAAGAAAAGTTGCTTTAATTTTGTTGACACAAGATTTTTGTAACTCTCCTGGGCCTTTGATCATCTATGGTATCTCGTCTTCAAAGTGCAGTTCGCTGCCACCGCCAAGACAGAGTCCCAGTCTTATTATCCACCCATCGCCGGTCCCCTAACAGAGGCTGCCTCTCACATGCTATTAGTTAGTATTCACTCCCAGAGAGAGGTAACCACATGCTTACACTTTCAATCACTTATCATTAACAACACATTCATTTCAATGTCCGGAATATTGTCACTTTCACACATTCCCGCTAGATGAAATGTTGCAGAGATACAAGTGTTTCTCTGAGCTGTTTTAAATCAGTAAAATATATTTTTCCCAATGAGTCTTTCCCTCGTCAGTTTACAGACACTCAATGACAGGAAAGGACAGGAAGTAGGAATGTAGCATTTAGCCTGTGAGAGTTTTGTTGATGTTTAACCTCCATAAAAGGCTGGCTTAATTGTTTGCGTTTTTTAATTATCTCCAGTAAGTATTGACTATGATAATTGCATCCATTAATTAAAAGGGTACCGCAACAGCCCTCTCGGTTTCTTTCCAGCATGTTTCCCAATGATGAAGACACAGTGACACAACCATCCATGCCAAGCCAACTGATTAACTTTTAATTAAATGGCCGAGAGAAACAGTAATGCGAAACTGTTTCTTGGCCAGACACTTCATCACAGGGAATGATTTTGTCCCTGAGTAGCAGCTGCAGCTCTGCTACACAATCAGCGTGAGGAAAATGGCCGCCGCATGGCGAGGAAGGAGCAGTGCCAGGAGAGCTCAGGGTGTTCCATGTCATGGGCTGACATGGGGCATTCCTTTAGCCACTGGAGGCTTCACTGGGTCCCACTACACTCTGCTAACTACCAGGGAACCAGCCAAGGTGTTAAACACAGCCAAAAAAGCTGTTTAACACCTCTGGCGGGACAAACTCTTCTTTAAGGAAGTGATCAACTTCTGAGTACATTTTTTATGAGAGCAATTAAGCACTGGTGCTTCACAGTGATAGGTTGACAGTGGAGATGTAAAAACTTGGAGGAAGTGAAAATAATGGCAGCGGGGTTGGGGTTAAAGGCAACCCTGTCTCTTGTTCAAGTACAACCAACGTGAGCCTGGGCTCTGTGGGGTACAGATGCAGCTAATTAGCTGGCTAACTAAACAGCTATTAACCCCCATAATTTGAACTGTTAGCGGCTAATCTTAGCCTGCCTAATTGGCCAGCTCGGTGCCCTGGGTGGCCCAGTTCCGCCTCTACTCCACAAACGTACCGGAAAATGTGAGCAAGCACTTTTCAGAACGACACTGCAGGACCAAAATACTGCAAGTATTTGGGCCTTCAAATACAAACTAGTGGCGCTAGATCGCCATAAAACCCTTTGGAGTACTACACAACAACAAGCACGCTAACAGAGAAGCTTGTTCTGTTTACTGCAGTGTAGGGATCGATGTTACACTGTTGGGTGTTTAGTTGTACAGACCCTGGCCTGCATGCTTATGTGTGTGTATGTGTATGTGTATGTGTGTGTGTATGTGTATGTGTATGTGTATGTGTCTGTGAAGTGTGTGTGTGTGTGTGTGTGTGTGTGTGTGTGTTGGTATTCCCATTGCAAATGGCAAGAGGTTTGGCATGCAGAGAGGTGGCGGGAGGAGGAGTGGAGGGGTTTGGCTGAGAAATGAGATTACCTCTTGGCTGCTGGAGCCGAGTCTCTGTCACAGGCGATGGAGCACAGTGTCCAATCTAGCAAACAGCTCTCACAGAGCCTCGGGGCACACAGCAGCCAACCCAATAGGGATTCTGTTATAGTGTGATTAACATGAGAGCAGAATAGATCCAGATCTATAGGGAAACATACCTTTGCACGCTCATCCTCTCTCATTTCACTATCCCCAATACTATTGGGCCGAATCAATTAGAGGGAGACAGACGGAGGGACAGAAGGGGCGAGACGTCATTAGAAAAAAACGTGTGTATTCACAGGGTTTGTAGCTGCAGCCGTGTCATCCTCAAGCTATCTCTCAGTCTGGGTATCAGATTTCATTATGCCATGTCGGCTTTGGGCTATAAGGCCGCGGCCGATATTTAATCAAACAACTAATCATCCTGTTGCCACTACTGATGAATCACATGGCCCTCTCAGACTGCAATGCAATTATTTTGCACGTCAGTGAGGCAAAACCCACTAGGGGAAGGGATTTTGACGCCCAACCAAGGTCTATCTGACATGACATCTGTGACGAATGTGGGGATGCATGGATTACATTTTGCAGTTAGTTTCTGTTTTTTGACAGGGGGAAGGAGACATAACCCACCCTGTTTAGCGTTTCAACAAACCTTATTGCACATACCATAAATACATTTTGGAGCCCTAATTGAATAAATTAGCTAATTCATTAAAGCCAGGATGATTGAGAGAATGCTCGGGTGGTGTAAACGTCTGTTTCAGAGAAAGACGTCACATGGTGTCGAGGGTCCCATAAATCCACCAATTTATGTTCAAATACAAGATGCAGCATCGCAGTTCAATGTGCCCAGCAATGTGCTGCACACTATCTGTGTGACACATGATTGATGGAATTGGTAGGAGAGTGAGCGTGGGTGACTTTCAACTTGAGGAGGGGGGGGTGGTGTTCTGAGCTTCATCAGCAGCAAGGCAAGCCAGGCAAGAAATAAGGTTGACGTGAGGCCTTGACAGATTCAAAGGTGGAGGGAAAATACACAGAGAGAAAGACAAAGAGAGAGACATATAGAGCTGAGACCGTTTACGTTGCCCTTGTGTCGAGAAGAAAGCCCGACAGAGTGGATCATGTTTCGGCGAGGTAGGAGAACAGGACAGGAAGTGGGTAGCTAACACCTTCAGCTGCTGTTAAACATCAGGGCACAGACAGCTGGCAGCGGCGCTGATCTAAATCAATGATGGCTTACGCTGAGGCCCTCCAGATCAGAGGGAAAAGCTCCTAACACAGGGCGCCGTTTCACATTAAACCCGTCACTGTAATGAACCGGGATAGAGGGAATCGGACTCGCTACACTAACTCTCTGCTTCCCCCTCTGTTTCCTCATGGCTTTAATCGTATCTGCTGCATTACACTGTGAGCTTGAGAGGGCAGGGACAGGAAACCTGGCTAAACGTCCTAATCTCACAGAGTAATCCTAATCTCCAGTCAGTATCAATGGGACTACATATCAGTTTGAAATACAGCGCCAAGGAAACACCAATTAGGATTATTCACTATGGTTTCTGACTGGTTTGATCCATTGTTACTTGGAGTCCATCCTAGCATTGGGTGTATGCCATCCGGCTTTTTTACATGGCCCCTGTGGCCACTGGAGAGGGAAGCAGACTCTGAACACCTGAGACACTGCAGAGGGGTTACAGCTGCTGGGCCACAAGGCAGACGCCAGACTGATTTCAGATGCAGCTCAGGTGTTGGCTGTATTTCCTCATGGGTGTATTCACTGGGTGTTCCACCTGGGTGTCTGAACCTGAACATTCCCTAACGCACACAGACTTTCCCCAGTCGACCACCCATCATCCCTCTTCCCATCTCCTCCTCTGTCGACTCCGTCACTGTACTGTCAGCTGTAGTGCGGCCCAGAGAGAAGAGCTGAAGAGTGACATTGAGGAGGCAGCGTGCCGCAGACAATAAATCCAGCGCCTGTCTAGGATGGCACAGGACCCCACTCTGCCCAGCGCCAACCCCCCCCCCACCCCTCCATCCACGACCACACTACGCACCCCAACTGACAGGCCGTGTCTGATCCAATCTGCAACACGCCTGATATATAACCCACTTAATTTCCTCTGATTGATTGAAACACACAATCTCATCTGCCAGGGGAAGACATATTTGAATGGGTGTAATGAAGGCAATTAAGGTGAGACGCGCACTGTACTGCAAAGGTTGGGGCGGCCTTTTTGTAACGTCTCTCGCCTTCTCTCTCTATCGCTCACTGTCTTCACAACACTGAGCTCGCTTTGCCATACATGCAGAAACAAGCCATAAAAACTGTTAAACAGGTTTTTTATGACAACAACTTGCAGCCTCTTAACATTCTACGATGCCGCATTAACATCCTCACAAGTCACAACAACCGCTGGCTCGGCCCAGTAGTTCTACACCATTTGCCACGTTTCCCTTGGTGACCAGCACATTGCTGTAGCACAGTAAGTGCAGGACATGAATCATTCAAATAGTTTATATTAATGTTTTTTTGTTTTTGTTTGTCTCCAGAGTCTTCCATTCGTTTTAGTGATCAATATCACTAAGCTCAGGCACCTCGTAGTAATACAGTGATTCAAGGGCAGAGAAGGGAGCACAGGGACAGGGTGTATTTATCAAAAAGTAGTTTAAATGCCTGATAACAGCACCTACTCACTTTAGATATTATGCGTTTCACACCCTATTATATGGATCAAGGGGAAATCACTTTTTGAAAGAAGCAAAAGGAAACTTTCTTTAATTTCGATAGACACAATTACAGTCAGACACACACTGTTTATGTGACCCAACGACACCAACACCAGCACACACACACACACGTGCGCACACACCCACACACACACACACACACACACACACACACACACACACACACACATATTCTCCATAATGACAGCGTTTCATAGGATAAACATTCAGACATCTCAGTGTCAGGCACCTGGATACTGAGATTGATTCTGTGAAGACGCTCCCACACTAATTTCAATAATTACTGCACAAAGCTGTCTTCTTTGCAATGTCTACACATTCTACAGTCACTTTATTGCATGTTGAATGAGGATTTTATATTTATGGCATGACTATTTTGAAGTGTTGACTTCTTGTTTCATAAGGCTGATATTTGTTTTTAACCTGCAGTTACTGTGCAGTCCCTGCTAAGAAAACAGGCAGTCGCACTACATTAGCATAACGTTGTAGCCAGGCAGGCAAGTCCGTCTGTGACTTGCAACAGTAATGTTGTTATAATTCCCCCTGTTCACCTTTGTGAACATAATACTGCTTTTGTCTGGAACAAAGAAAGCATAACGTCCTGTCTCGCTCCTCAAGGCCTCAGATGAATGACAAATGTCGGAGACCGGTGCACCTGTTCTGAATGAAGCGTGTCCAGAGTGCGGGTGACGCCTGTGGCTGTGCACTCAAACGTGTGATGCGTTGTTGATCAATTGACATTCATGGAATAGAAGAGCAAGAAAAACCAGACAGAGAGGTATTTTGTTACTAAGCAGATCATTTTAAATGGTACTTTATTGAATATATTTGTTGTGATTGATGAATTTTCTACAGCTATCTGACCAATATGTTATTAGATGATGGAGTGTAAAATTGTATGTAATCCTGCCTTATCTTCCTCAGCGTGTCCTCCCCCAAAACCAATAGCATTCAAACCTGAGAGAGCATGGTTGACATGGTTGATTCTCAGCTTCTACACAATTCCTATTGTTTAAAAATCACCAATTAAAGCATAACCCTACGACCTTTTCTTATTCTTTTGTTTTTAATAGAACGACACTGAAACGTATGTAAAACAATATGGGCAATTGCTGTTGTTTGAACACTTATTTTCATGTAATTGTGGTGATATCTGCTGTTTTGTACAACACTAAATATATAAAATAAATGGTGAAGCAATGAGGGGTAGAAAGTAAAGCATTTCAGGGACATATGCGCTCTTTTCAGTCCAACGAGTTTGCTGCTGGCAGTATGTTTTTTTAATTGGTTGTAAGTAGGCCTCCTGAAAACCAACTTGAACATGGGGGTATTTAACGGTATCATGACGATTCACTGGTTTGAGTAAACACACAAAATGTCAGCTCGTACAGAGATATCTATGTGTTGTACTTTTTTAAAGGAAGGGTTTTTAAATGTACAATTGCTGGTAGACTTAAGACTTTTCGGCTGCATCACTATGTAGTTTGTGTCGAGTCAAGTCAGGTGGAAAAGCTGTACTGGAGAGCAGTGGATCATTAATCTGTGTGAAGTAAACATCAGTAATGCATTTCAAATGGCCTGGAGTATTATTTTATTTATTTTTTTGCACAAGCCACCTGCTATATCCAGTACAGAAATCGCCTAAGGTTTGTCAACGTTCTGTTTTTGGTCCTTGAGAAAGAAAGGTGCTGAGTGAGTAGTATTGATCAGTCTTCACAGTCAACTAATAATGTTCAAGGACCCACTCAGAAATGGAGAGGTAGAACTTACAAATGAATGAATATGCCCCCGGCCTCACCTATGATGTGTTATACAGAAATGTTTAATACAAAAGACCTTGTATACTTAAACGTGTATGTATAAAGAAAAAAGAAACAGACGAGATATCCTTGACATATTGGTATCAGCTACACACATCTTTTTACCAGGATGCAAGTCAACCTGGTCAACCTTGTTTTCTTGCCTATATGGAACGCTTTTCAAAAGCAGGTCTGGATTGTGACATTGGAAGGCATGACACCTTCATTGTCTAAAATTAACAATAGGTCTACAATAGGGCCAGAAACAGGGCTAGCTGTTTTCTTAGACAAGTAAAAGCTCTAGTCTTTACTAGCATATGACCATGTAACGTAAAATGTATGCAACTATGTTATACAACGTAAAACGTAAAACGTCAAAAACTCATTATCCTACTAGTGCACTGTACTGAGTTGTGCCTCGGTTGCCCCCTTCCTTTTAGCAGCTGGCAAAGTCCATCTCTACTCTCTCACTGTGCGTCAGTGATCTGCCTCAGATGCACGGCGCAGGTCGGGCGCACTAGATTGTCTGGGTTGAAAGTGGAAACCGAGTGCACCCAGCACATTATTTTTGCTCTATCTTTGGATTCGTCGTAGTTTATGGACATGAGGAAATCGGCACAATAGTTATATCTTTCCGTTCAAATCCCGGCCAATATTCGAGTCTTGGAATATGATCTAGTTGCCAGTTAATGGACATGGAATTGTGCGAAGTTTTCACTTCTACGGACCTTTACTTGTGTGAAATGTGTTTCATGTGCTTGCGCTAAACAGTTAGGTAAAGACTTTCCACTCATTAAGCAGAAGACATTTGACTGCATTTTACGCAAGGAATCGAATCAGTGATTAATTTGGTGGATGCGGCGTCCAGCGCCAGTGTGTGAGCCCTGCAGGTGTGCGGTGCGTTTGGATTATATCTCTGGAGATGATTCTTCTCCCCATATTATGGTTTTTATCACAGGCTCGAGCGGCACCCTCTCTTACGGCCGAACAACTGGATATGGGAGTGGTAAGTGCGCCCCCGACTCATGCAAGCTCTAAATTTGGATCCGCATTGTATTCTATATGGCCCTGTAGAATCTTATTATCAGAAGAATGAAGTTCTGATACTAATTAAGCAAAAAATACAGGGAGCACATGTTTTGGTCTAGATAACATGGGGCACACGAACTTTTACGATGTAACTCTATTGTTCCCTGTTATGCCTTATGGGGCAATGATAACTAATGCCGGCTAGTTAGGGTACAGGGTGGACAAACATTTGACTTAATATTTCATAAAACATTTCATTCAAAATGCAATGATTGGGACAAGTGCTTTACTTTTTCTTAATTGCAGACAACGTTTACGAATAGCCCCTTTAACTTTTTATTTTCATTATTTTTTACTTGCACGTAAATTATCTTATTTTGCATCTGCCTATAATGGCCGAAGGATACAATTTGAATTCTGAGTATTCGAGGCAAATCTAACAGCAGTCTAGTAGCTAATCCGAGATCTCCATCAGAAAATCTAGGGATGGATATTTACTGAGGCTGAGTGAATAGTTAGAGTATCTACGAGCTTGTGAGTAAAACATACCTGTCTCAGAATAATATTGCACTCATTCATCACCATGAACAACTTTATTTACTGTCTTCACATTATGTCAATCAATCATTTACACTTTATCACACTCTTTTCAATGGCATTTATCCAAAGCAGCTTACAGATGAACAAAAAAGGCAGGCCAATAAAAACCAAAATCAGTTAAACAAATTGTGGCATACCCATAAATCTGAACTTTCTTTAATCTCTTCATATTGCTTTATTTTACTCTTACTGTAACTTTATTTCCCTATCAACAGCTTTTCCACCTTCTATTTTTTCATTTTCGTAATGGAAACTTGTTTTGGCCAAAAGGCAAAGAGAGAAGAGGATATCATTCGTTTGCCTGTAAACAACAATAATCGCTGGTATTTTCCTGTTATGTTCTTGTTGCCCTGGGCATGGCCCTCTGGGTCCTCCTGAGTGGTGGACGTGTTTGGAACGGTGTGACTCGTGTTAACCAGGCTGAGTGTGTTTCAGAACCTCTCACACATCCACCCCAGAGCAGAAACTCCAAATGGCCGGGGGTGTTACTTTGTATACAAAGGTTTTCTACTGTAACTGTGATGAGAGTGCATGTGAGCGAGCGCGAGAGAGCGTGTGTGTATGGCTGTGCGTGTGTGTGTGTGTGTGTGTGTGTGTGTGTGTGTGTGTGTGTGTGTGTGTGTGTGTGTGTGTGTGTGTGTGTGTGTGTGTGTGTGTGTGTGTGTGTGTGTCAGCTGATGGCTCGGTTGATGAAAAACTGGCAAATGACTGAGCCTTATTGCTGTGGCACGGCAAAGAGGCAGAGGGCTCACAGTGAGAATCAATCTGGAGCAGCAGCCAAAGCATGGCAAAGGCTTTAGCAGAGAGATGTGATCTGCTGATTACACTGATAATTAATTCTCTGCACACATCTGCTGATATAAAGTTTGTGTGTTTGTGTGCGTGCGTGCGTGTATGTGTGGTTCAGTCGCCAGGCTCCGACGAGTACAAGCCCCTGAGCTGAGAAACATACAGGCTGGCTCTGACAGACCAATGAGAACGTGCCCACTCGATTTCTGCTTGGTCCTCTTCCCACCTCCTGTGACTAGCTGAGTGTTTGGAAAGGTCGGCACCACACTGGGTCAAGATAGTAAGCGATGAGCAGGTGAATGTCTGACATTACTTTGATGAGGACGGACAGACTCTGTTTAGCTAACACACTGCTGTCCATACACAGGGGACTCGGCTGCACCGTTAGTTTAAGAGCAGGGCACTTATATTTCAAGACGGGGATGCACTTATTGATTTCAGTTAACTGCAATTTATTTGGCTGCTTAACCATAATCCACTATATGTAAGTCATTTTAAAAGACACCCTTGGTGCTCCTGGTGCAAAGACTTCATCCAGAGACAGGCTCTCTCTAATGTATTAGTATTTATCTCGTTCCTCATAGCTCTCTCTCTCTCTCTCTCTCTCTCTCTCTCTCTCTCTGACTGAACTCTACCGTCAACCATAGATTGCAGAGTTGATAAAGCACCAAAATTACTTTTTAATCATCCATAAAATTACGCTTGTAGAATAACTGTGTCTCACATTAGATTTCGCAAATCTGGTGTAGTGAAAAAAAAAATCATTACTTTATTTTGTGTTTCTAATATAAAGCCTGCCCGGGTTGTTTTGACAGACTATTACAATGGTACGTGCTGGTGGGTTGGGCAGGCTGGAAAGTTGCATGCCGTTGGCGGGGATGATGAAATGTGTCAGTGGACTGTTCTCATCCGTCCTGTCTGGAGACCAGTCTCCCTCTGTTCTGACGCACGGGATCTAATTTTGTTGTAATGTATTTTATGTGATCACTATCTGGTCCCATCTCCCCTCCACTCATCACCATCCACCCTCTACCCTCCATAAGCTTCTCTCCGCCTCAAATTAGGTCCGTTGTCCAGTCGGGTCACACAGCTTCACTATCTCTCCCACAGTTCTTTTCCCCCCTCCTCTGTCACTGCACATATGATTCATTCCCCTCAGCAACTCAACTCTTCCCAGATAGCTATCCAC
The DNA here is from genome assembly GCA_026901105.3 of Galaxias olidus. Classification (NCBI taxonomy): domain Eukaryota; kingdom Metazoa; phylum Chordata; class Actinopteri; order Galaxiiformes; family Galaxiidae; genus Galaxias; species Galaxias olidus. The sequence continues at coordinate 82,827 of JAPMUY010010440.1, forward strand.
CTGTACCTGCTTGCGGGGCCTGCTGCTCGTCTAATTGCCCAGGGAAGTGAGGAGATGGCAGGGATAAAAGACAAAGCTGGATTGATGGACAGTAGAGGCAGAGGGGGTCAGAAGCAATCAACCTAAGAGAGAGGAGAAAAGACGAGAAGAAAAAAGAGGGAGGGAACTGATACACTATTAAGACGCCGAAGGCTGGCAAACTTAAAGTCAATCCTGTTTTGCCTCATTCTCAACTGACTTGTCTATCTGAGCTTATGCTGTAGGTAAGGCGATTTAGTGTGCTGTATTTTCACCTGTCATGAGAAGATGGAGTTGTTTGTTTACTGGGTTTTGGCTGTGTAGCCTCTGAGTCTGTTCTCTCTTTAGATTGATATTGATAGAACATAATTGGGTTGTTATAATGTTTGAACATTGTACACAATAGATGACCTTAGCTGATTGGAAAGGAATACGAACATTACAAGCATTAAAAATCATCACCATTAGCCTGGTAATAGCAGCTCTTCTCTCCCAGTCACCACAGAGGCTTCAGGTAGACTTTTAACTTCTCCACCCTACTTTTCATTCAGTGCACTCTAGGACGGCCTGAACTGGCTGAGAAAGAGAGAGAGAGAGAGAGAGAGAGAGAGCGAGAGAGAGAGAGAGAGAGAGAGAGAGAGAGAGAGACTGTATTACTGTGCAGCACCAAAATAGAATGAACCAAAAAGCTAGAAGAGGTTTGATGTATGATAGGCTACAGCCTCAACCACTCATGAAGGACAGAATGAGAAAGCAGGAAAGAGAGAAGAAGAGAGAGTTAGAAGAAGAAGAAAAAAGTCCTTCAATCCGGCTCCTATCCCACCTGTCATCCAGGCCTTGTTTAAATGTATCATGGAGCAGAGTTAAGCTTCAGCAGGAGATTGACAGATTTGCTACGGGATTCGATGCAGCCTCAAAAGGCCTATTCAGGTTTGACGGTACTGACACTTCATTGGCAACCATTGCAGCTTGGCCTTGTGGGAAAGATTGACTGACAAGCAATGGAAGCGTCTCCTTTCCATGTGGAGTCATGAAACAGCAGTAAAGTGCTGCACTGCATTGGAAAAGGAAAGCTGTCTGTCTGAGTGAGGGCCCAGTGCCAAGAGAGTGTACGTACGTTACTGTAGTAATGGTTTGGGAAGCTCTGGCCCACACCAGATGAAGGACACATGTGCCATTGCCATCCAAATGAGCATGCATGCTCTTGTGATTACTGTGGTTTCTGGTGTGGGGCTGGCTCTCCTTTATTGGAGCTGAAAAAAGCCCAGATGCCAGTGAGTTAATCTGCCTATAGACCATAAAACAACACCAGGGAAACCTCAAAAACAAACATAGAGCTCCTTTTAAATTGCTTGCAGAAATTGGCAGACTTCTGCAGTTCTTGCTCAAGACATGTACTTGTGTGTTTGTGTGTGTGTGTGTTTGAGCCAGCACATATGCTTTAGTAAATATACAGTATAAAGACAACAGCAGCCTTCCCCCTGCTACTGGCGACACTGTCATCTCCAGGTACCAGCCCCATTGGCTTTTTAATACGTTTTTTTCCTCTTCCAGAGTGTTGGGAGTCACACAGCAGGTGATTCTACCCGTTAGTCTCTCATTAGCATGTGTTAGTTCTTAAGTAGGCAGACAGAGTGGAGCAAAGTATGAAGAAGAAAAAAAAAATATCTGAAAGTGAGAAATATCGCTTAGATGCGACCAAGTTTCAGAGAAATTATTTGTGGTGATGTGGCATTTGTCAACCCCTTAACTTTAGGGACACTGAACGAGATGAGAGAAGATGGAGGAGGATCAACATGGTTGGTCCATGGCCTCCGTTTAGAGTGAGATAGGGTAAGAAATGACAAAGACTCAATGCCCTGCAAATCGTTTGAATAATAGTGCATTCATTAGATAATCAAATCAATGTGTGTAAATACAATCACAAGGTGACAGAGAATAATCGGTCACAGCTTCTTCTCTCAGAGGAATGACCGGAACGTGCCAAGTTGTATCAGCCGTCTTTATTGGCACGTCAATTATCAACCATGTTTTCTCTCCTCCCCACCTTTTAGACAGACAAATTAAACTGTTAGTTCAGTTCGTAAGAGGCAGTTAATGGACCTATTCTTTCCAGCTAATTGGGCCTCATTATGTAAAGTATTTTTTGCTATCTTTCACAATGGAAAGTGTAAGAACATGTACTTAGGAACTTTTAAACGTTGACCTCATTGTTTAAATTGGTTTTCCTGGGCATCCACACAATCCTACTGCCTAAGTATTCTCAGCGTGTGCTGTGACGTAAGAACAGTTCAGTCTGTTTTTTTCTTTCTTCTTTCCTTAAACTGAACTTCCCTTTGCCCTTATTTATATCTCACCATTCTTTATATCCTGTTGTTGCTCATGTTTCCTGCTCCCCCTATCTGATCCCCCCTTCCTTTTTACTTTCTCTCTCTGCTCATGTCCCCTTCCTTCCCTTTCCCTCTCCTTGTGGGTTTGGCAGCTACACATGTTCCTGTGAAGATGCATTGTTCCACTGGAGCAGGAAGTGCTTCTGCATTTAATAACCCACCCAGTCAATATGACCGTAATGGTTGGTCGTTCATCAAGTTTTGTGCTGCATCATCAGTTTCATTGTATTGTTATCGTTATTAACAATATGACTTTGTGCTTTTGACATGATGGGTCATTATTGGTGCTCTGACAAGGTGTAATAGACTGGTTCTGTGTAAGAGGCAGCTCTGTTTTGCTACAGTGTCACAGCATTGTTTTTCTAAAGCCAATTAGAAAGAACCGAAGAGGTTCTAAAAGCTAGAGTTTTTTAGCAGCAGTCGACAGCTTACTTGAGTCAACTCAACTCTAACTCTGCACACAATACATTATTGGTGACGAACCCTATGCTGAATTAAACTCAACAGCAAATTCCAGAGTGCCACTGCCTGAGGGCAGTGTGTGAAATCATTTGGCCGTTCCTAAATGATGGAAATGTTGGAATGAACACAAGCATAAATGCTTTTGGACCCCACCTTTTTGCTTTTGCTCATTGTCTGGGTAACGTTTTGTCAGCTTGTCTTGATTGAACGAAAAAGACATCTTAACTTCAACTCCTACTTAATCTCGTAGTCTTCGGTGTTTCTAAACGCCCCTCGTTTACCCACTCTGCTTGCCAGCTTATTACTTTAGCATGATACAAATCAGAGGTCCTTTGTTGTGGCTTTTATTGCCGGTTTTCTTCACACCACATAGAACCCATGAATGAAAATGGCTGCCTTTGTATTTCCAGTTTTGTAATCTGCCGTTGTCAGCCTCTGTAGCACGTTGTGAATGAACCGATTCTAGATGTCTCAGTGGAAGTGGAAGATGGTAAAGAGCCGATCCCACTGTGCTCTGTGCGTGTTATAATTCATTTACTCACATCAAATGCCCGCTGTTTGCCGGCCACTGGCGCCCCGCAGCCCCAAATCCCTTTACCAATTCCACACATTAATGCGCATTAATGAAACCCTGATTCACCTTGGAATTAAACGGTTCTGTTTCACAAAGTGCCAACATGTCCATCTATGAATAAATTATAGCCTTAGAAAAAGGCCAAATTAACACTATTTTCACACAATAGCCCATCAAATACACAAATGTCTGTAGAGGCTTTAGGGGTTGGCAATTCAGTCAACAATTAAAATGAAGGCTCGAAGGGTGCCGTTTGATAAAGTGCTGTATTCATTATTTAACAAAAGGTATCCATTCTTTATAGGACTCATATAGGACTCTAAAGGCCGTTGATGGGCAACAGGCATGTGCGCAGCACTGCTAGCTTCCTTTCCATCAGACCGTCGTTAACAGGCAACATTGATGTTAGCTCCTCTTTGATCTCACCAGGACGCCTGGGGGATTGAGTCTGGGGCTTTTGGTTTGACAGCGGGCCTCACGGCTAGGCCATGCTAAGCAGCACCATGCTAGCAAATGTTGTCACAGCTTCCTCCGCTTGGTTAAATGAAAGAGAAGGGCTAATTAGCAGTCATTAGCCAGGGCACTTTGTGATCTGGGGGATGCTGATAGGGAGCATCCTTCTCTCTGCGGGGCACTGAGAGAGGGGGTATTGTTAACCTCAGGGTAATGTGGCCAAGGACTTCCACTGGCACCGTACACTGTATCTTAATACTTTACATATGCAATTAGATGTAATTTAGCTTGAACTGAACAGAGGCAACTTACGGATCACTGGATACTAAATCATAATCTCTCTGTAACCGTGTTGTCCCTCTCAAACACGGTTAGTATACAGAATCACATTCACAGGAAAGGTTTCCAAATGTTGAACTTTGACACTGTAGTAATATCCAGTTGACAGGTGTCAGGCTTAAAAAGGAAGCTCACACAATATTAATTGGGCTATTCAGCCCCCTTTGCTAACACACCTAAAATTATCCAAATCAATGACCCACTTTCTAACTAAGGGGTTTAACTTCAACCTGTTTTTCGGTCGTGTTCTTTTAATGTCTCCAGTGCCGTCCCTGACTTTGAAAATAAAATGGCCTCCTCTTTCTTCTCTTTCTATTTCATGCGTCACAGTGGGACTTGTGTGGTGCAGTTTTATAGCTCTGGGTGATTCTCACAACAAATTAGGCTCCTAGTTTCCTGGCAGTGGAGGCTATCTAGGCACGGTCATTTGAGAATCTCCCCCTCTGGCGTCCCACCCACTCTCCCTCCACTGGCCTCGACTCAGGTAGCCCGTCCAGACTCACAGTGGCACAGTGAGGGCTCATCACCCATAGGGCTGTGTTGCACTTTGAAATGCCACAAAGCTGTTTGGTTCTGTTGCTGTCTGTCGTGTTGTTATGTCCTCCTTTTACTAGGGCAGGTCCTGTGGTGTGAAACCCAGTCTGTGATGACTTGTGATGGTGGAATGCCTGCGTGTGAAGATGAAGAAGCTCTTGCAGAGCCTTGCAGGGATGAAAAGTTTGTAACTGTTTGCTCCATGGAAAGGACAGCGTGGCACCTCATTTGGACTTTTCTCTGTCCTTGTCCCTCAGTGGTGGAATGACCTCCCCACGAACACTAGGACCGCAACATCTTTGTAAACTTTCCGCCGAAACTTGAAGACTCACTTGTTTCGACTGCACTTCGGCTCTTAAACATGACGTTGCGTCTACCTAGCACTTCTACTTGATATACTAAGTAATTGTTTGCACTCAGGAATTGTTTGTAGTTGGTTTGCGATGGTTCTGTTTAGTATCCTGATGTTTAATATAGCACTTGCATGCACTTATCTAGGTGATCAGGTCAAGGATGCACTTACTTTATCTTTCTGACTTGTAGTTTTTACCTTATCTTTTTGTAGGCATTATTTTTTGTAAGTCGCTTTGGACAAAAGCGTCTGCTAAATGAATGTAATGTAATGTAATGGTCGTGGGTGCTCATTGTTTTCAGTGTCAGTGGTGGTGGTGGGGGGGGATTTACTTGGAGTGAATTGGTGTTTGTGTGTGCTAGTTTGTGTGTGAGATGGTCATAGAAAGAGAGAGAGTGAGAGAAAGAGAGAGGGAGAGAGTGTGTGTGGTTGGATGTCTGTGCGAGTGTGTGCAGGGGATCAGGGCCAGCTGCTAACATTCTTCAGTGTGTCATGCCAGGGGCCTCATTGCTCAGGGCAAAGAAAAACAGGCCCGTTTGTCGCCTTGACGGTAGTCACGATGGCAGCTCACGGCTGCTGGCCAGCCTGAACCGGTGAAGTTCTAAATCTACTTCCATTGATGTATGCATGGCATATTACGAAGTTCAAACTGTTCAGTAAGCAGTTCACATTCCTCGATGCATGTACTTTATGTGGACAGCCTCAGTGGCCTTTAGACTTTATACATCCTCAAAGGCACATGCTGCCTCACAGGCACACTCAAAATGAAGTTTGGCCCTTATTTATTACAACAGTATGTTGAACAATAATGTTATTGACTCATGAATAAACTCATGGATTAACATAATCTGCTCTCCATCATTTAAACAGCCCCCACACTTACCGTCACTCATTCTGAAAAAAAAACTCTAGTGGATCCCTCATCAAACTGGATGACATCTGCAGTCGTTCATTGGAACTGCTTGGTGAGCCCCACCAGTACTGTTGGCTTGAAGGCGCTCCACCGCACGCGTTTATCTTTATGTGACTGACTGTGCGTGTGTCTGCCATCTCTCTCCCGGAATGGGGAATGAATCTCTCAGTGGGGGCAGCGGGCGAGATTTAGGCAATCCTTCTGTCTGTAGGACTCGTGCCACTTCCAGATCGCCACAGAGGGAGACATGCCACATCAAAGCCACTTTCAATGAGAAAGGGGGGTCCCTTCATTGGAACCACTCTTGGTCAATCCATTAAGCGGCTGTTCCAGAGATTTGTCCCCAAATTGGCTCTGGCATGACGCTCTGGTTTGCTGTCTAATCTAAGCTGTCTTTTTTTTGTGTTGTTTACAGTGTGTAACTGTTCAAAACGCTGACTAACTCAGCAGCTGAGACGCAGGATTCGGTCTTTATTTCAGTGTAAATATGAAATTTGTAAGTCAATAAGCTAATTAAGTGTTTGCATTTGTGTGTGTGTGTATGTGTGGTGTGTGTAGGTGTTTGTGTGTCTGTTTGCTTGTGCGTGCCTGCGTGTGTGTGTGTGTGTGTGTGTGTGTGTGTGTGTGTGTGTGTGTGTGTGTGTGTGTGTGTGTGTGTGTGTGTGTGTGTGTGTGTGTGTGTGTGTGTGTGTGTGTGTTAATGGTAAGTCGCCCCTCAGTAGTTTCCTGTGTGCTGTGGGGCTGTGGAGGTAGCAGTGATTAGATGCTGACCTGCTGTTAGTGGTCTGCAGTGGCACTCAGTTATTCATTATTACTCATTATTCTGTTGATTCCCCACCATTAGGTCTTTGTCTCTTTACCTCAGTTTCTTTGTTACTCAATTTCTCTCTCTCTCTCTCTCTCTCTCTCTCTCTCTCTCTCTCTCTCTCTCTCTCTCTCTCTCTCTCTCTCTCTCTCTCTCTCTGTATTTCTTTAACTCTCCCTCTCACCTCTTCGCTGTCCTTGGATCCGGCTCTTTCTTTCTGCCAGTAGCCAGCCGGTCCATCCTCCTGGGGTACAGATAGGAGCTCCATCTCTGGTCCCTCACATCAGCTGTCCCAAAGCCAGGGATTATAGACTCACTTATCAGCTGCACTTTAATCCTTGGGTATGTGTGTGTGCGTGACACCTAAAAAACACACACACACACACACACACACTTACACACACGCACGCACGACATTACACTTGTTTTCACAAAAAAAACTTTATCAAGTGTTGCACAAACACACACACACACACACACACACACACACACACACACACACACACACAAACACACCCACACATCGAACTCCTGCCTGGTTATTTGAGTCACAACACTGTTATATGACATACGAATCGCTGAGCCTATAAGGGACACAACACACACCTAGTAAGAGTTCTGGAGCCAACCTAAAGAAAGTATAGCTCGTCAGTCTGCAACTTAATTTCCCAGACAGCGGTTCCAAGATTTGTAATGATGCTGGTTTAGTTAATTTTCTGTTGAAGATATAAAGGTTTGTAATTATTTAACACATGCTGTTGTTTGGAGGGGACCACTTTAAAAACTAAGTGTGCACATTAAGAGCTATCAATATCACATAGTTTACTACATGTGTGCATATTTGTTTACATGTTTTTGGGTATATGATATTTTGGGTGTCTGGGTGTGTAGATGCAACGATGTATAGTTGTGAATACACAGCGATTGTCGTGTTTGTCAACGTGTGTTTGCGCTGCTTCCCCCTACGTAGAACAGGTCCTCGTTCAACTGCTGCATGATTGATAGTCTTCCAGAGGTGGCTACTAATGGAGTGATGTGTTGAATGCTAACAGCCACCACACTATTGATCTCACCTCTCTGTTTGTGCTGCTACGGGCCCTTTGAATATGGATACCCTGGAACTAACAGGCAGGACAGACGGGACAACAAACAAACACACACACACAGACACACACACACAGACACACACACACACACACACACACACACACACACACACACACACACACACACACACAGTCACTGGCATGCAAACACTCACTCCCACAGTTCCTCTCTAATAAACACATCCCTCTACCCTGCAGTCTTTCTCCCTCACTTACTCTACACTTTCCTTCTCTTTTTTCCACACTCACTCTTTTCCTGAACTCTCCCCTGAGTCTTGTGACCACAGCTACAATAGAATGCACCTGGTGCCAGGTAGGTAGAAAATGTACCACGCTTATAATCTAAACTGTCCACTAAGCAGCTGAAGGGACCAGCCTCCCCCCACTGCTTTGCATTGTAGATCCCTACTAGAGACTTAGACCAGTGTGGACCGAAACACTCACTAGATCACGTTATGCAAACTTAACTGAAATTACCTGAACTGAACTGACCTGACCTGACCTGAACTTACCTGACCTGACCTGACCTGACCTGACCTGACCTGACCTGAGCTGAGCTGACCTGAACTGTGCTGGATGGAAACCTGCAGTGCCATGGGATCCCTGCGGTGTTAACAGCACTAACCTGGTACACCATGTTCTGGGTCAGCCCAGGTGTGTGTGTAGTGGTGTGTTTTAGTGTGTCATTAGGTCTGTTTTTTACCTCAATATCTCTCTTTCTATCTACCTCCTCTCCCTCCTCGCTCTCCATTTCTCTTCATCTCGCTGCACCTTTATCTCCCTCCCTCTCTCTCTCTCTCTCTCTCTCTCTCCTCGATTACACTTTAAAGTCCCAAAAAACTAAATCGATAACAAGCAGTCTGTTGTTGGTGCCGAAGTCATCTGCCTTTGATCAAAGGTATTCCTTCTTCGGTGATTGGGATGAGTTTTCCAGAGATCCTCACTGCTCTCCGGGGCCCTAATGAGAGAGTTGTCTTTGATGGAGGGAGAACCTCTGACAAACGACGGAAAGGTGCAAATAAAACACCAGCTGTTTGAAACTATTTCTCTCTGTCATCTCCTTCCTCTGGCAAAAACACACACACACACAAACACACACACACACACACACACAGAGAGAGAGAGAGAGAGAGAGCTTTGAAAACGAACAACTATGGTGTTTGGAGAAGAAAACGGACAGAGAACGTTGAAAGGAATGGCATCAAAGATAGCAGATTACATCAAGACGGGGAGTAGTTCTTACTTGTTGCCGAGGCAGGTAATCCATCACAAATCTTATGTTGATTGAAACGTGTCTCATCTAAAAGGCCTCGTCTTCAATTGGCCTGGTCTTCACTTCCTCCGTCTCCCTCCTCCTCTTTTCCTCCCTCCTTCCACTCCTCTATTTCCCCCAGTGAGTCGGTGTCTGGGTCTGGCTGAGTGCCACCATCAGACAAACCGCCTCCAAACCTTTGTGTTCTCAGGAGGGACGGTCCAGACAGAACGCTTTAGGTAAACCATTTCTCTGAGATTGGGCTGGTGATGTGGAATGGGAAGCTGTAGCCACTTCTTTGGAAGGAGGCTGGGTCTTATCTGGTGGTTATTGAATACTGTTGGACCCTGGGATGAGATGGAGGCAGGCGGTCTGGAGAGATGTCTCTGGCTCTGAAGCAGAATTTCATCAGTACCTAAAGTACCGGGGATTTGGGCTGTGTCGGGGGACGATGTAATTGGACGTGCATCCTTATCGTAGTCCTCATATTGATGTGCCGCACTTGCTTCGGATGACAAGTAAAGTTTTTATGAAACGTTGTTTTGAAAACAATGAATTGAAACAGCTATGTGTTTGTGATTGTGTGTCTGTGTGTGTGTGTGTCTGTGTGTTTTGCAAACGCTGTGTGTGTGTGTGTGCGTGTGCGTGTGTGTGCAATGGCGTTTGTGTTGCCATGGTTATGTGTGTCCAAATCCTTGGCCCTCATTCTTCACTACAGTGCAATCATCTTATCATCCTGTCCAATCATCTCCCTCTCGTTGCAGCGAGGTCTAGTTGTGTAAACACTCTATTGGCCAGCTGAGCCATAAGGAGTTCTGTGAGGAACGGGGAGGTCGTGGGGTCAAACTGCTGCTGATGACTCACATCAGGGCAGATGTGTGTGTGTGTGTGTGTGTGTGGTGAGTCTGTGTGTTTATTTGGCCAGAATAGAAGCCTTTGTGGAGATTAGAGGGAAAAGGAAGAGTCATGACATTAATCTGTGGGATCAGGAACCAGAAGGATCCCCTTGTTGTGAGATTGAAGCCCTCCAACGGCACAGAGGAGAGTGGGACAGGAGTAAGACTATTTCACACACACACACACACACACACACACACACACACACACACACACACACGCACACACTCTCTCTCTCTCGCTCTCTCTCCATCTCTCTCTCTCTCTCTCTCTCTCTCTCTCTCTCTCTCACTCTCTATATCTCTCTCTCACGCACACACTCACTCAAAGTCATACGTACACTGTCCTCCACCTTATTCCTCTCTCCATCTCTCTAATCGTCAGTCTCTGTGTGTCCTGCTCCTATCCTCTCCTCCACAGCCCTGTGTCTCGGCTCTGTGTGTGGTCTGCCTGTTAACCTTTATGTGATTGAGTCAGGTAATGGAGTGTGGTGGAGAAACGGACCCTAATGCCAGGGAGAGCTGCCACAACAGGCATAGAGAGAGAGAGAGAGAGAGAGAGAGAGAGAGAGAGAGAGAGAGAGAGAGAGAGAGAGAGAGAGAGAGAGAGAGAGAGAGAGAGAGAGAGAGAGAGAGAGAAACCGACAGATGAGAAGCAGCTTATCAGAGAGAGCTAGAAAAAGAGGGATGGGTTAGTGGGGCCAAAATCTGAATGTAGAGCAAGATTAAAGAAAGAGGGGAATGAACAGGGGTCATGAAAATGAAAAGGTGAGCGAGGACAAATAAAGAGAGAAGAATGCAAAGAGAGATGAGAGATGTGCTGTTAACGGAGAGTGAGGACGGACAGTAGGATGGATCTGTCTCTGTGTCATCAATAGACATTCCTGGGGTCAGCTACTAACTCACACTATCACACACACCCTCACAAGCTTACACACACTCACAAATATGTACAGTCGAACATATCACACAAACTGAGTCTGAAGTACTTGCTAAGTGTACCGTATCGGTACCGTATGTGGCGTTGTCAATTTGGTGTGTATGTGTGTGTGTGTGTGTGTGTGTGTGGGTGTGAGTGTTTGATTATGGAGTGATTAGAGCAGATTAGTGTCTCCACCATCTGAATGGCTCCTCTTCTGGTTAATCACAGATTTGCTGATTTGGACGGAGTGGACTGACAGTACATCAGACATCTCTCCATCGTGCTGCACTTTCTCCTCTTCCTCCTTTTCCCACTTCAGAATCAGAATCAGTTTTATTGCCAAGTAGGCTTCCACGTACAAGTAATTTGCTTTGATATATTGGTGCATAACATAAAAAACATAATATACGAACACAGTAGCAAAACACTGAATTAACAATCAAAACAAGCCAAAACCATTTGCAACGCCACACCGAGGCTGCCTTCCGCCGCGCCATCTTCATCTTCCTCCTCTTGCTGTCACTCCCTCCACCTCTCTATGTCTATCTCCTTTCTTCCTTTTTTCCTGCCTGTGGCTTTTCGTCTCTCTTTCTTTCTCTCCTAATCCCATGCCGTGTCATCATGCTTTCCATCTCTCCCGGTCTTTCTGAAGATGTGTTGTCTTCTCCCAGACAGCAGAGTCTGTATTTCGTCCGTCCCCGACATTCCCCTGAACTCTCTCTCTCCATCTGTACCATATCCTCTTTCAAACAGTCTAATTCATTCCTGTACCGTCACAGAGACCCATTATACCGTCCAGTCCTACAGTTCAATCCACTGACGTCCCCATCTGTCAATCAGAACTGGACCTGGATTGATTTATGGCTGCTGTCTTGGGACTATTATGGTCTGTAGATCCCCTTCTTGTCTGGTTCAGCATGATTCAACCCTGGACTGAAACACGAGGGGTCTGTGTGCAGCTCCCACCTGTCAGGAGGCAGCGTGAAACCCTAGTTCCGTTGTCCTCTAATGTCTCAGAACTGATGGCCGATGTTTCCTCCTTTCTTTCCTCCTGGGTCTGAGGTGTGAGTGACAGCTAGGTGGAACAGTGTGAGTGTAGGGGGGGCAGGGTGACTGACCGTCAGGGCCTGAGGCTGGAACAGACAGTCTGCTGTGGGCTCAGGCGTGTCTGCTGGTTCAGTACATATGTTACAGTGATGTTCTGTTAGCACCAGATCACACACACCTCGGTCAAGCTTTCTTTACATGCACCAGCTCACACTTCTAAGGGTGTCCTTGGGGTCTTTTACTGTCTGCACGCACGCACACACACACACACACACACACACACACACACACACACACACACACACAAAAGCACACACACACACACACACACACACGCACGCACACACAAGCACACACACACACACACACACACACACACACACACACACGCATGCATGAACCCTGTGTTGCCATGGTGGCTTATTTTAAATTAGAATTTTATTGTACATGTTTGGTTCGGATACATTTTTTTAATTTTCACAAAGACAAGGAAGTGTGTTGCATATTACTCAAAGATTATGGATTTCTGGAAGAGAATGGATGGACCCCCTAAACTTCGAAAACCCCTCTGGGTTTGCATCATTGAGCAGGACTTAGTGATACCCCCTTACGTGGATGTGCCCATATGAAAGGTTGTATGGAGGTGCTATGGAAGCTGTAGGCAGCACTTTGTCTGTTGGCTGACTGGATTGGGGGAGTGTTGTCAGGGGGACGTCTCTCTGCCATCGCTCCCCGTCGTTCCTCTCTCAGCTCTGAGCAAACTCAGTAATGTTTTACTCTATGGGGGGAGATGATAAATGTAATGACATGGTAAACGCAGAGTGCACCTGAGTCTCTCTCTCTGTGTGTGTGTGTGTGTGTGTGTGTGTGTGTGTTTGTGTGTGTGTGTGTGTGTGTGTGTGTGTGTTTTAAACCATGACAAATTATGGCCATTGACTTTTAAACTGACTTTGGGCTCAGAGCACCTGTTCTTTACACAAGCACACACACCTACAGATATAAACTTCCATCACCCACAAACGCACACAGACATGCACTTAAACATACTTTTCCACTTACACACAAACCTAAACACTCTCTCTCTCTCTCTCTCTCTCTCTCTCTCTCTCTCTCTCTCTCTCTCTCTCTCTCTCTCTCTCTCTACACACTCATACACACACACACGCACAGGTATTTAAAGCATTGGCTATATCACAGATTCCGAGGGGTGTTGAATGAGCAGCGTGGCTGTTAACTGGACCCTGTGTTGTGTTGTGTTGCAGGATTGGCTCAGTAAGTTTGGCTACCTCCCGCCGCCCAACCCTGTCACGGGACAGCTGCAGACCAAGGAAGCCCTCACCAAAGCCATCAAAGCCATGCAGAAGTTTGGAGGACTGGAGGAGACTGGACAACTAGGTTGTGTGTTTTGCGTGTCCATGTGTTTGTGTGTGGTAATGTGACCGTGTTTAAGCGATTTATTTACTGTCTTAACTGCCTTTCAACCAGGCTCCCTAACTAACATCTACTGTACCTACTCGCCCATTCAACTGCTGAGCTGCCTTTTCTCTGCCTCCTTTCTCTGTGTTTGTGATTTTTCTCTGCCTAAATGTATGTAATAGTCGTGCACCCTGTTGTGCCCTCCTTCTCTGCACAGCCACCTTATTTTCACTCTGTTAATACCAGATTATTCTCTGGGTGGATAAGTATTTATTTGTATGGCACTTACGTTAATGTCACAAAGAGCTTTACCAATAATAAAACCACAACCGATACATTAGTGTAAATGCAATAAAATAATAATAATAACAGTAAATTGTTGTTTTTGAGAAACGTGAATTCCTGCTCCTTGACCAAAGGGGGAAGAGTGTGAAAAGGGTTGCTATGGGGTCGCTAAGGGAAAAACTACTTGTATCCGTGAATCCCAGTGTTCTGGGACTTCCTTGATTTTGTCAGAGAGAATGAGGACCTCCCGTAAGCTTATGTTTCTAACTGAACAAGAATAAAACAGAAGGATTCTTTATGAAACTATTTTATGAGATACTTCAAAATAGAAAACTGGGCTAGCTAGCTTTAGGCTTACTTGTACTCTAGACTGTTCCAGAATGAAGAACACCTTACATCAAATACCCCATTGCCCGGCCTCAGCTCTAAGTCCAGATGTTGGAAAATGCTATTGTTATTTGCTACAGGACCTAAGGCTGATAACCATTGATGTAGCAGAATGTAATTGAACTGAGCTGACCCCTGAAAACATCCTGGCCGACAAACGTCAGGTTTTCACTGCAGGTTCAGCTGGGACTTATCAGGGCCAAAGCCAACTTCACCTGTGACATGATAGCCTGATTTCACACGCAGGGCTAAACTCTGCTTTATATTCTATTCCATCAGCGGGAAACCAAAAGGACTATGAATCACCTGCATCACGATGCCTTCAGAAATGATTTGTCAACAGGGAATGGGTTTTTTACTAAAACCATGTGAATAATACAAATTAACAAAAGGAATGCAAAATGAGAGTTCTGGTTAGCTTTGCCCTGCTTACCCCTTAGATGGAAATATGGTTTTTGCTTTAATGACCTCGTCTCCATAAACCAATTTCAATCAGGACAACTTGTGATATGTTTAAATGTTAATCACAATAACATGGTTATACATTTAAAGTTGACGTCAAGGGTCTGCTGCTCTGAATTAATTCCACGTCCCATTAGGGAGCAGATATCTGCTGATTCCCTTTGACAGAAACTGAACAACAGACCCCGAGTGGGTGGAGACTGTGGTGGAGGTGGGTGCTCAGCAGCAAGCAGGAGTGTAGTGTGTAAGCAACAATAAGCATTGGTACAGTTGTAAGAGCCAGGGTGGTGTAGCAGTGAGCATTGGAGCGTATGTTGGAGCGTATGTGATGCCATTGTGGTGAAGGCAGGGTTCGAGTTATAATCTGAGCTTTGTGGGGGTCTCTAACGTTAGTGGCGGAGGTAGATAAATAATAACTTAACCGGTGTACTTTGTGTGTTTGTGTGTGTGAGAGAGAAAGAGTTCCAATATCCGTACTACTACGTGGTCCAACATTTTCACACAAAAGGCAGCCCACTTTTTAAATCATGTTGCGTGCAGCACACAACAAGCAGCGCTGTCCATTGTTCTTAGATAACAGTTAAGTAGTATCTCATATCATGGTCAACAATTGTTGGTTTTGCAAATTATCTATAATGCTCAAACAGAGGGGGCAAAAAATACAGGCGTACAAAGGCTTACTAAAAAGTACAAGCCATCCTCTTACTGTCTTACGTCTTAAGAAACAGACGGCAAACAAATCGCTCAGACCCCTTCTTAAGGGAGCTCAGCTCCCACAGGCTCCCACATAACTCCAACCCTGGGTGAATGTACTGTGGTTTAAGAAGGTCACGTTAAATTATGGAGCATATGCGACTGGTTGATTGCGTGACGTAGATAATTGCTTTTGTCTGAGTTGCAAGCCTGAACTGGCTCTGCCAAGGCATCTCCTCATGTGCTAACCAGCCAGGCCAGTTTAAAACAAATAAACTGTGTTACCGTGAACTACAGAAAGATGCACTTCTGTTGACTGTTACCATACCACATTATTATTAGCTATAGTAGTATTGTTACTGTAGTGTTTCCTGTGCTCCTTGTATGTGTGTGTAAACCTCCTGTGTGACCATGTCTCTCTCCCCTCTCCCCTCTGTTCAGACCTGGCCACCCTGGACCTGATGAAGACCCCCCGCTGTTCCCTGCCGGACGTGTCGGAGACGGAGGTAACAGCGGCGGGACGCCGGAGGCGAGCCGTGGCCCCGCAGAACAAATGGAACAAGAGACACCTGTCCTGGAGGTACACTGTAGTTACCTGTGCTGTAGTTACCTGTCCTGGAGGTACGGTGTAGTTACCTGTGCTGTAGTTACCTGTCCTGGAGGTACAGTGTAGTTACCTGTGCTGTAGTTACCTGTCCTGGAGGTACAGTGTAGTTACCTGTGCTGTAGTTACCTGTCCTGGAGGTACGGTGTAGTTACCTGTGCTGTAGTTACCTGTCCTGGAGGTACAGTGTAGTCACCTGTGCTGTAGTTACCTGTCCTGGAGGTACAGTGTAGTTACCTGTGCTGTAGTTACCTGTCCTGGAGGTACAGTGTAGTTACCTGTGCTGTAGTTACCTGTCCTGGAGGTACGGTGTAGTTACCTGTGCTGTAGTTACCTGTCCTGGAGGTACGGTGTAGTTACCTGTGCTGTAGTTACCTGTCCTGGAGGTACAGTGTAGTTACCTGTGCTGTAGTTACCTGTCCTGGAGGTACAGTGTAGTTACCTGTGCTGTAGTTACCTGTACTGTAGATACCTTTGATGTAGTTACATGTCCTGGAGGTACGGTGTAGTTACCTGTGCTGTAGTTACCTGTCCTG
>JAPMUY010010445.1:2500-50000 GCA_026901105.3 Galaxias olidus
GATCCTAATGCACAGGGGGGGGGTGAGTTGAGTGAAGGGTAGGGAGGGAGGGACACCGAAAGGGGGAGGGAGGGAGGGACACCAAAAGGGGGAGGGAGGGAGGGACACCGAAAGGGGGAGGGAGGGAGGGAGGGAAGGAGGCACTTTCTCTTTTCTCCTAACCGTGACTATTTACAAGAAATGCCTGCCAAGCCAGCACATGCTACAACTCTGCAACACACACACACACACACACACACACACACACACACACACACACACACACACACACACACACACACACACACACACACACACACACACACACACACACACACAGCATTGACCACTGCCCTGGCTTAAAACCACACACCCTCCCACACACACCACAGGCTGCTCTCACTGGATGCTGGCGATCAAACTATTAGAGCGAGAAAAGATTGAGCTGTAGTAAGCAAAGACTGGTAAAGGGAGAGAGAGCATGAGCAAGAGAAAGAGAAAGTAGTGACAAAGTGAGAGAGAGAGCGAAAGAAAGAGAGAGGGGGGGGGGACAAAGTGAGAGAGAGGGTGAGTGAAAGACAGATAGTGAGAAGGAGATAAAAGAGAGGGAGAGAGAGAGAGAGAGAGAGAGAGAGAGAGAGAATATAAGTAAGAAAATCAGAAACTTACTTGATGGAGTACGTCGGCTCTTTGAGTCTGCTTTCTCCTGCTCCTCCTGGCGGCATCCCTGTTCGTCTGTTTACGTTGACCTTTTCCGTCTCCGCGCCCTTCTCTCCCTTTCACCTGTAAGGCACCAACCCAAAATACACCCATTTAACAACAACAAATCTATCTATATTAGATTGTCTGTCGCCATGACGACGCCACGATCGCCCGAATTGTACCAGTGAAGGTGTATGCTTTTCGAGTAGGCTATCACGTGATTTATTTCCAATCTGCAGTTGATGTGGACACGCTTATTATTCTCACGTCACTAGGATCTGAAATGCATGATTGCATATCAGACATTCTAATTTAATATAACAGGTAATGAGATCATATAGCCTAACCATACAGTTGATGTTTTTGTTATAATTTTGTTTATGAAGTCACGATATTCTGTTTGTTCGTGTTATTGTATTTCAATAATATAATACAGTTGGTATGCACCCTTGACATATGATAATTGCTGTTTACCAGGAGGAATCCCAATATAGGACTACAATAAAATAATGATCCAGTATCTTTTGACCTTTGTCTTTTTAGCCCAGGTAGCCTACTCACCGAATTGTTGGAACTGTGACTTTCCTCCCCGGAGAATGACTCCACGCTGCCTTCAGACCGGGAGTCCATGAACAACGGCGGCATCTTGCTTGATTGAGCTAATCAGACACCTTTACCGGTAATCCGGGTCTGAATAATACGCTCCATTAAGGCTATGCCAAAATAAGGCTTCAGCCCGATTCAAAATATAGATCAGCCTATATTAAGGATAAAGATGTTTCAGGGCGATTCTAATGCACTTTTCAAGTTGGCTTCTATCTCATTTAATGCAGTTCAATCATGCAACAGACCTATGCATTTTGGCATTCCTCCACGCGCGTCAGTGCTTTCCAGATTCTCGCTCCGCAGTCACCCGTCTGACGGGTTGACTGTTGACTGCGTCTATCTGCTCAGTTATTATAAGTCTACTAGCCGGTATAGTCTTGGGACATGAAGAGGTGTGTGTGTGGCAGTTCATACCATGTGCTTTCAGTTTCACTTAATTTTAAATCATGTCCTTGTGGATGAAAGTGCATTATTGCAAGATATGATAGGTGGAGCTATGACGTAAGAGGAAACGACCATATTTTAACACTTTTCCCTTTCCTTAAATTTGGGAATTTTTGTGTCGGTCCCGACTGGGGTGCTAACGGGAAACGAGCTCGGAGCCACGCACATAGTTTCGGGGATTCATCATCATCATCATCATCATCGTCATCCGCTTTGTCCGGGGTCGGGTCGCGGAGGTAGCAGTTCAAGCAGGGCATCCCAAACTTCCCTTTCCCGGGCCACATCAACCAGCTCTGACTGGGGGATTCCAAGGCGTTCCCAGGCCAGTGTGGAGATATAATCCCTCCACCTGGTCCTAGGTCTGCCCCGCGGCCTCCGCCCAGCTGGACGTGCCTGGAACACCTCCCTAGGGAGGCGGCCAGGTGGATTCAGAGTAGGCCTATTTACTAGGCCTGTCAGGTATACTGAGTATTTATGGGTGAGCAGACATCAGGATTTTGCTCAGGTTATCCTGTTTTTCAACCCCTATTGTCCATACTTATTTTGAGGCATTGAACGCAAGACTTCATTTGAACGCACGTCAGGAGAAATAATGTTTATTTATTCCTTAAATTTTTTTTCTTTTTTTTATGCAGAAGCAAGTTATAATAAAAACTAAACTTTCGAGGAATATATCAGGAATCTGATGGCTGACTACACAATTTGTCGTGGTGTCATCCTTCGTCGTAAAAGGCAATGAAAACACTTTTGATTCTGCACTGATTCAAATGGAAAACCCCTGCTATAAAAAGACAGACAAGTCAGCCCAATAGGTAGCTTACTCACAGTCTCGTCTCGAGGGAACTAAACACTTCACCCATTGGATACTGTTTAGGCCCACAGACACTCTGAATGGAGACAGGTTTACGTAATAAGCGTCGCCAACTGCAGAGAGGATCCAGCTACTACGGGGGCGTCGTGACTGGATAGACTCTTCCCGGCAAGTGGCTGCGTGTGTTATGTTTAGCTATAAGGAAGAAATCTGAGCTTTGCTGCCATAGTTTGTTCGGCTTCCTCCAATGCATCACTTTCGTAATAGGTAGGGCTAGTTTGGTGACTCTTAATAAGGTCTGTTTATTTCTACAATTCCACAGAAAAAAGGCACACCAACTTTAAAAAGCCCTCCTATAATTAACAGTATAACTTCTACAACGCAACGTAGTGGGCCTCTCTTATACTGCCCGGGAATGCAGTGAACGTATATAAATCAGACTTCAAATAGTGGGACTTTAAAAGCTCATGTGTGACACATTTGAAACATAGCCTGCTTCTTTGTAGAAGACCCTTTGATGTTATTTTCTGTTGAACAATCAAACTGATATTGGTGTTTATTTGTGTGCAGTGTTAATCTATGCAAAAGAGGGTGATGTAACGAAAACATAAAACCACAATTGATTAGTTCCCTTGGCGCTGTAGTTTGGTCCTGAATGTAACCACCCTTTTAGGCTTATCGACGAATCAAATCGTTGAAGTCCCTGAGAGACTAAACATAACCAATCGTTTCTTGCGTTTGACAAAATGGACCAATCGACATCTACGGTAGGCGGGATTATTTTTGGTCAACTTCCTTATTTGTTAACATGCCTTGCTGATTACCTGACAACGCAAGCTATCTTTCCGTTATTACCTACATTTTACATATTGTTAATACCAGCCGAATGAAACTACTTTTATAGTTGGTAATTTAACCGTTACGATGGGATTGTTAACTATTCTAAAGAAAATGAAGCACAAAGAGCGCGAGATGCGACTGCTGATGTTGTATCCTTTTCATGCTAACATTACGAGTATCCACTGAATTAAATTAGTAACTGCGACTCGTTGCACAATTTGTCGTTAGATGAATAACTAGCTTGCTAATGTAATGTTTTCATATATTTACTTTCTTTCTGTGACACTCGTGGGTGAACACATTTTCTAAACTGCGATTTCATCGACACTACTGCCTGGTTATCTTTGAAAGCTATATCAGGGTTTTCGTCAACGGATGGTATTGCAAATGAACAAAAAATAAAAACACCAAGTAATTTATCTGTGTTGTTCCGTTTGTCAGAAGTTTAACGTTTTAGGAAATATCCGTGCATAGAAATAGAATAACTAGACAGGGATGTGACATTACATCTGGTAGAATTTGAACACACACATAAAACTTGCAAAGTTTTTGTGGTTGTATTTGTGATTGTGTACAATCCTTTAACCATTTCGTTAGGGGGTTAGACAACGCAGGTAAAACGACCATCCTTAAAAAGTTCAACGGTGAAGATGTCAGCACCATTTCTCCAACGTTAGGCTTCAACATTAAGACTTTGGAGCACAGAGGGTCAGAGACTTTCATAGACATTCAATTATGGACACACTTGGCACTTGGGCTATTATGTGACATCAATTCACTCATTCAATTCACTCCTTCACCACTTCTCCCTCTTTCTCATCCCACACTTGTATTTCTCACTTCATTCCCATTGTTCATCCCTTCAAACATCTCTATACTTCCCTGTTTTTTACTCTTATCTTCCTCTCCTTTCATCTTCTTTTCTGGTCTCTCCTATTTTCTACTCCTTTTCAATCCCATCCCTTCTTCCCCTCACTCATCCATCCTCTTCTTCTTCTTTCCTCCTCTTCCCCCATCTCTCCCTCTCTTCCCCCTCCTCTTTTCTCCGGTCTTCTCCTTCTGGTCTCTCTCCGTCCCCTTAGGTTTAAGCTGAACATCTGGGATGTGGGCGGTCAGAAATCCCTGCGCTCCTATTGGAGGAACTACTTTGAGAGCACGGACGGTTTGGTGTGGGTGGTGGACAGTGCAGACAGACTGAGACTGGAGGACTGCCGACGAGAGCTCAGCTCACTGCTACAGGAGGAGGTGCACACACACACACACACACACACACACACACAGTGCTATGTTTGTACCTCAGTCACCCACTAGTGAAGTGAATGTGTGTGTGTCTTCTCTCCATGTTTCTCCAGAGGCTAGCAGGAGCTACGTTACTCGTTTTCGCCAACAAACAGGATTTACCGGGATCCCTGTCCAAGGAAGACATCCGAGAGGTGAGGAGGAAAACAAACACGTTAATGGATTGAATTATGGGATGTCACTATAGTCCATACCAATACATATAGTCCATACCAATACCTATAGTCCATACCAATACATATGGTCCATACCAATACATATACCAATACATATAGTCCATACCAATACCTATAGTCCATATACCAATACATATAGTCCATACCAATACATATAGTCCATACCAATACATATAGTCCATACCAATACATATACCAATACATATAGTCCATACCAATACATATAGTCCATACCAATACATATAGTCCATACCAATACCTATAGTCCATACCAATACATATAGTCCATACCAATACATATAGTCCATACCAATACATATAGTCCATACCAATACATATACCAATACATATAGTCCATACCAATACATATACCAATACATATAGTCCATACCAATACCTATAGTCCATACCAATACATATACCAATACATATAGTCCATACCAATACATATAGTCCATACCAATACATATAGTCCATACCAATACATATACCAATACATATAGTCCATACCAATACATATAGTCCATACCAATACATATAGTCCATACCAATACATATACCAATACCTATAGTCCATACCAATACATATACCAATACATATAGTCCATATCAATACATATAGTCCATACCAATACATATAGTCCATACCAATACATATAGTCCATACCAATACATATACCAATACATGTAGTCCATATCAATACATATAGTCCATACCAATACATATAGTCCATACCAATACATATAGTCCATACCAATACATATACCAATACATATAGTCCATACCAATACATATACCAATACATATAGTCCATATCAATACATATAGTCCATACCAATACATATAGTCCATACCAATACATATAGTCCATACCAATACATATAGTCCATACCAATACATATAGTCTATACCAATACATATAGTCCATACCAATACATATACCAATACATATAGTCCATACCAATACATATACCAATACATATAGTCCATACCAATACATATAGTCTATACCAATACATATAGTCCATACCAATACATATACCAATACATATAGTCCATACCAATACATATACCAATACATATAGTCCATACCAATACCTATAGTCCATACCAATACATATAGTCCATACCAATACATATACCAATACATATAGTCCATACCAATACATATAGTCCATACCAATACATATACCAATACATATAGTCCATACCAATACATATAGTCCATACCAATACATATACCAATACATATAGTCCATACCAATACATATAGTCCATACCAATACATATAGTCCATACCAATACATATAGTCCATACCAATACATATAGTCTATACCAATACATATAGTCCATACCAATCTATACCAATACATATAGTCCATACCAATACATATACCAATACATATAGTCCATACCAATACATATACCAATACATATAGTCCATACCAATACATATAGTCTATACCAATACATATAGTCAATACATACCAATACATATACCAATACATATAGTCCATACCAATGCATATAGTCCATACCAATGCATATAGTCCATACCAATACATATAGTCCATACCAATACATATACCAATGCATATAGTCCATACCAATACATATAGTCCATACCAATACATATAGTCCATACCAATACCTATAGTCCATACCAATACATATAGTCCATACCAATACATATACCAATACTATAGTCCATACCAATACATATAGTCCATACCAATACATATAGTCCATACCAATACCTGTGAAATTTCACGAATCTCGATACCCAATTCGATACCATGGTAAAAAAAATACACAATAAAGGAAATCCCATATACTTCAACATACACTCCTTTTTAAAAAACATTAAAAAAAACAACATTGGCATGTAGCCTTCAAGCAAAAAATAATCAACAATTCCACACATTACAAAAAAGACCAGTGGCAATTCTATTATTTAAAACAAGCAATATTATTTTTAATTACAAACAATAATCTTTTAATGATTGGTCAAAAAGATTAAGCCTGTTACTTTAAGATGTGGCAGCGTGGGGGGGTGTACGTTTACTTTCTTTTTCAACTAATGTGGTGGTTCTTGTGCAAACGAGTGAATGAGATATAAAAGCTTAGAAGGAAATAAAAAACCAACGTAGACTAGGCTGGCGCCGTTTAAACTAGCGAATTATTCCGGAGTTCTCCCAGCTAAAGTATGGAGGACGGGAAAGTACCAGGCATATTTAAAATAAACAACTATTAACATTACAAAAAAGAGGCCTATAATAATTATAAAAAGAAACATACACACAAATTTTATAGCACGTCTAAGCGAGATCACAAGGAGAGCCAAATGTTCCCCTGCTGCATTGGGGTGTAAACTACTACAGCTAATTCACGGGAAAGGTTTGCTATCTCTTAAAGTATACAGGGGAGGACACAGCATACTTCAAGGGAAAGGTTTGCTATCTCTTAAAGTATACAGGGGAGGACACAGCATACTTCAAGGGAAAGGTTTGCTATCTCTTAAAGTATACAGGGGAGGACACAGCATACTTCAAGGGAAAGGTTTGCTATCTCTTAAAGTATACAGGGGAGGACACAGCATACTTCAAGGGAAAGGTTTGCTATCTCTTAAAGTATACAGGGGAGGACACAGCATACTTCAAGGGAAAGGTTTGCTATCTCTTAAAGTATACAGGGGAGGACACAGCATACTTCAAGGGAAAGGTTTGCTATCTCTTGAAGTATACAGGGAGGACACAGCATACTTCAAGGGAGGAAAGGTTTACATTCTAAAGTATATACATATCTCTTAAAAGTATACAGGGAGGACACAGCATACTTCAAGGGAAAGGTTTGCTATCTCTTAAAGTATACAGGGGAGGACACAGCATACTTCAAGGGAAAAGGTTTGCTATCTCTTAAAGTATACAGGGGAGGACACAGCATACTTCAAGGGAAAGGTTTGCTATCTCTTAAAGTATACAGGGGAGGACACAGCATACTTCAAGGGAAAGGTTTGCTATCTCTTAAAGGAGGACACAGCATACTTCAAGGGGAGGACACAGCATACTTCAAGGGAAAGGTTTGCTATCTCTTAAAGTATACAGGGAGGACACAGCATACTTCAAGGGAAAGGTTTGCTATCTCTTAAAGTATACAGGGGAGGACACAGCATACTTCAAGGGAAAGGTTTGCTATCTCTTAAAGTATACAGGGAGGACACAGCATACTTCAAGGGAAAGGTTTGCTATCTCTTAAAGTATACAGGGGAGGACACAGCATACTTCAAGGGAAAGGTTTGCTATCTCTTAAAGTATACAGGGGAGGACACAGCATACTTCAAGGGAAAGGTTTGCTATCTCTTAAAGTATACAGGGGAGGACACAGCATACTTCAAGGGAAAGGTTTGCTATCTCTTGAAGTATACAGGGGAGGACACAGCATACTTCAAGGGAAAGGTTTGCTATCTCTTAAAGTATACAGGGGAGGACACAGCATACTTCAAGGGAAAGGTTTGCTATCTCTTAAAGTATACAGGGGAGGACACAGCATACTTCAAGGGAAAGGTTTGCTATCTCTTAAAGTATACAGGGGAGGACACAGCATACTTCAAGGAAAGGTTTGCTATCTCTTAAAGTATACAGGGGAGGACACAGCATACTTCAAGGGAAAGGTTTGCTATCTCTTAAAGTATACAGGGGAGGACACAGCATACTTCAAGGGAAAGGTTTGCTATCTCTTAAAGTATACAGGGGAGGACACAGCATACTTCACGGGAAAGGTTTGCTATCTCTTAAAGTATACAGGGGAGGACACAGCATACTTCAAGGGAAAGGTTTGCTATCTCTTAAAGTATACAGGGGAGGACACAGCATACTTCAAGGGAAAGGTTTGCTATCTCTTAAAGTATACAGGGGAGGACACAGCATACTTCAAGGGAAAGCAAACTTTTCCCGTTTGTTTTGTTCCTTTTAGGCCTACTGGTTGGTTTCTGATTTTTGATTTGAGTTTGTGGTAGCTAACAGCAGGGGAGGCAAAACCATTATGGATTAAGCCAAACACTTTAAGGATCAGGACAAAATATTACAGGTGTTTACTTTGTTCTTTTCACCTTGGAGAATAGCTTAAAAAAATGGGCTTCACAGCACCCGGTAATGAACAACCAAAGCCAGGTCTTTCTGCTGGTGTTTGTTTGCTTCCATCACTGCAGCCGGTACCTTCGCTACTGTACTAAACCAGTACCATGACTTGGTACCGAAGTATCGGTTCTCGTGACATCCCTAGATTGAATTATGAAATATATTAATCTTTTTGTCCTGGTGCTCACAATGTCATAGTTGTGTCTATGTGTTAGTTGTGTGAAACGGGTATGACTGATTCTAGACTCGCCAGTCTGTGTGTGTGTGTGTGTGTGTTCCTGTAGACCCTGGCTCTAGACAATATTAAGACTCACCTTGTGTGTGTGTTCCTGTAGGCCCTGGCTCTAGACAACATTAAGACTCACCTTGTGTGTGTGTGTGTTCCTGTAGGCCCTGGCTCTAGACAACATTAAGACTCACCGTGTGTGTGTGTGTGTGTGTGTGTGTGTTCCTGTAGGCCCTGGCTCTAGACAATATTAAGACTCACCTTGTGTGTGTGTTCCTGTAGGCCCTGGCTCTAGACAACATTAAGACTCACCTTGTGTGTGTGTGTGTTCCTGTAGGCCCTGGCTCTAGACAACATTAAGACTCACCTTGTGTGTGTGTGTGTGTGTGTTCCTGTAGGCCCTGGCTCTAGACAATATTAAGACTCACCTTGTGTGTGTGTGTGTGTGTGTGTGTGTTCCTGTAGGCCCTGGCTCTAGACGACATTAAGACTCACCTTGTGTGTGTTCCTGTAGGCCCTGGCTCTAGACGACATTAAGACTCACCTTGTGTGTGTTCCTGTAGGCCCTGGCTCTAGACGACATTAAGACTCACCTTGTGTGTGTGTTCCTGTAGGCCCTGGCTCTAGACGACATTAAGACTCACCTTGTGTGTGTGTGTTCCTGTAGGCCCTGGCTCTAGACGACATTAAGACTCACCTTGTGTGTGTTCCTGTAGGCCCTGGCTCTAGACGACATTAAGACTCACCTTGTGTGTGTGTGTTCCTGTAGGCCCTGGCTCTAGACAACATTAAGACTCACCTTGTGTGTGTGTTCCTGTAGGCCCTGGCTCTAGACGACATTAAGACTCACCACTGGTGCATCATTGGCTGCAGCGCCGTTACCGGGGACAACCTGCTGACGGGAGTCGATTGGCTGCTGGATGACATCGCCGCCCGGGTCTTCACTGCCGACTGAGACGGGCTGCGTGTGTGTGTGTGTGTGTGTGTGCGTGTGTGTGAGACCGTAAGGGAAAACGTCAGACTTGATCTTTAGGTTCTCTTTGTGTAAGTTTGTTTGTGTGTGTGTGAGTGTGAGAATAAGACAAAGATTCTATGTTGGGATCGATTCACTTTTATCACAACTGGTGTGTGTGTGTGTTAAAATGTTGAAGATGAATCTACTGAGGAAAAGGACTTTGAGAAGACTGTCATCCATCAGTTTGTTTCAGCTGATGTTCCTAGTGGTCTGTTGTAGATGACTGAATGTTACCATACCAACAGTGTAAGTGAATTGTGTATGAATTTTAGATTAAATACACATGCAACTGTTCTGTGTGACACACATACACAGCAAGTCCCTTGTCTAGACTTTCTTCTGTTACCCAATGCATGCTTCCCACAGTCCTCTGCTGGTCAGGTGACCTGCCAGACCAGGAACTGAGTTAAGGCAGTTTGTCTTGACTGTTGAATCCAGGGGTGACCAGTGAAGGATGAAGGTTCCCTCCCAGTAGTCACATGTATTAAAACTCAAATTTGACAGCAAGAACGTGACTTTAAAGGGGAACTCATTTGTGAAATGTTCTAAGTTATTGTGCCTGTGGTAGATCGAAGGACCAGCTGCTGTGCCTACTTGTACAACTTGTTTTAAATCTGAATTAAACTGCCAATATGCACAACTAAAAATTATTTCTGGTAGCTGTGTAACAATTCTGTAAATTGTTGGGATATATTGCTGGGTCACTGAATAAGTCTAAGTGCAAGTCTAAACTTAATGAAGATTGTGAAATTTAATCTAGAATCCCTGGAACACGAGCAAACTGAAATGTGCAAACTAATGTTCAGGCAAATTGATACTTCAGGGGAGACCATGGGTTACTTGTCCAATAAATAAGTCCCTTTGTACTGGAAGCTTGCATGACTTGAGACCCAGAGATGACATGAACGTCTATTAACCACACATGCACCTTAAAAGTCCCTCGCAGGATGCATTACAATGCACGGCAGGGTTGTAAATTTATATATAAAACACGCCACCAAGGCTCCATGCATGACTCAAGAGTTTGTGAAGTCTGCCCAATTCAAAAATATTCAACGCGCGCACTTTAAACTTGAAGTATAAAGGTTAAAGGTTACAAAGGAACAGACCGGAAGATGTACATTTGCTCGTTTTTATTAATCACTTATTTTGCACAGGTTTATGGAAATAAGGTCTACATGTGTTGAATCCTCAATGGGTTTAACATGAGATGAGCAGACATCTGGCCCCCAACGCTCCACAGGAATAACTGGTAGGAGAGCAATTGATCGACGGGTTAATATTTGAAAAACCACAAAATCACTCAACATGTAAGCCCATCTTTTGGTGTAAGAAGTCTGCATTTTAGGTTGTAAATCACTACACAGATGGACAATGGCTAATCACCACCTGGTGGTTGACTTGAGAACTACTAGAATAGAGGCAGTGTGGATCAGAGATCGACCAATCAGTCAGCTTAACATCAGACTGGGGCGGTAATTGGAACATCACTTCTGCACTGCCCCACAAAAACCACTTTCTTGGAACAGTTAAATAACCAACACAAGACCCAGTGACTAAGAAGTGAACCTCACAAACCTTCAATATTTCACGTTGAAAGCTGTGACTGCTCCCAAAAGAACCTGGACCAAACCTGAAGACAACGGAAGAAACTTACTAATCATGCAGTCATGAGTTTAAAAAGACATATTCCAGTGACGTTGTAGAATCAGATATTGACCAATCAGTCAGCTTAGCATCAGACTGGGGCGGTAAATGGAACATCACTTTCTAACTTTCAAATCTCTCAGCATCTTTTTGTACTAACCACGGGAGGTTGGTCCAGATTCTGAGTGGATTCGTCTTAAGTTTCATAATTTGAAACGGTCAACAAGCTCAGCCGTGGAAGGTCATTTTCTGGAAGAAAATGAAAAATCAGAAAGTGTAACTCAATGATTCCCATGTAAATGTAGGGCAGTTAAGGGATGGGATCAGATCACAAATTCAGTCGCACCCCTCGTCCAGCACCCTCTCCATCCGGGATCCAGTAGATTACCTTCCACCTGATCAGGGTAAACCAGGGTTCTCAGTGTCTAGCTGGCCCAACAGGAGAGGGGGCACACAGGGCACGTAGCAAACCCAGACAGAGTAATCTCCTCCATCCTGGTACCAACTATAGATGGAACCTTTCTAAACACATTTCAGACCTGACGGCACACACCTTAATTCCAACAGGTTCCGTATGAAAGTCACAGCAATCATTCCGGTTCATTCCTGAAATTGAAATATCAGATTAAGCATTGTGAGAAGAGATGAATCCTCTATAAAAGTACAACACGTTAAAATAATGGATCAGATATGGTTTCAGTCATACCCCCCCATCCAACCAGCACCCTCTCCATCAGGGATCAGTAGATCACCTTACACCTGATTGGTAGGAAACCAGGGTTCTCAGTGTCTGATTGGCCCAACAGGAGAGGGGCGGTTGTAAGGAAGGCACACAGGGCAGGCGATGCCCAGACTGAGAGGATGCACTCAGTCCATCATTTCCACCATGAAGTACCAAGTACACCTAAACACTAGTACAGAGAGTGTTTGAGAGAACACTGCTCAAGACCAGAAGTCAGTTTTACCTTCCAATCCACACCAGGTACAGACTGGCTCTGCAGGTAGACTGGCTCTGCAGGTTGAGTAACTGCCCAGCCAGCCAGCTCCATTTTCTAGAAGAGAAACACCAGATCAGCCATGGACAAACATTTGTCCAGTTGTAGTGGATCAGATAAAAGGTATCAGTTAAACCCCGTCCA
Source organism: Galaxias olidus (assembly GCA_026901105.3). NCBI lineage: Eukaryota > Metazoa > Chordata > Actinopteri > Galaxiiformes > Galaxiidae > Galaxias > Galaxias olidus. Next base: position 15,523 of record JAPMUY010010445.1, read on the forward strand.
ACCAACACCCTCTCCATCAGGGATCCAGTAGATCACCTTACACCTGATTGGTAGGAAACCAGGGTTCTCAGTGTCTGATTGGCCCAACAGGAGAGGGGCTCGTACCCTGGTGGAGGGGCAGACAGGGAGACAGGATTCCCTAACTAATTAGCCAATTCATCATATCCACACTGTCAGCCATGTAGAATGTAACGTCCTAGCTGGTAAGAAAACACACCTCTAGTTCCAAACAGCTCGGCAGGCATGGTTACGAGATCCTTTATCAAACAGGATCAGTAGTGGGACACCATGATGGACGTGGACCACTCCCATTTCCCATGTCACACACGGACAGTTTGTCAGTAAAGTCTTCCACTCGCTGCCACCAGGGGGTTTCCAGATGGGCATGAAGGCATTTCCTTTCTAAAGGCTAAAAGAGTAAACACACACCAAGTTTAAACTTTGCGCCTACAACTTCAAGTTGCAAATGTCGTGTCTGGCTTCTGCTAGATCTTTAAATATACTTAAAAGGATTCATATTGTGGTTATGGTAAGGCAGTGTGGATCAGAGATCGACCAATCAGTCAGCTTAACATCAGACTGGGGCGGTAAATGGAACGTCACTTCCGCACTGCCCCACCAAACATACGTGACGATGACGAACACGCATGTGATGACCAAATGAAACACGGAGCCTCAAATGAAGTACCTTGCAAATTATGTCATGCAGAGTATGTCATGCCAACATGGCTCCCAAAGGGAACAGGACCTAAAGAGACAAGGGAACCATTTCAATACTCATGCAGTCATAAGTTTAAAATGACATATTCCAGAGACGCTGTAGAATCAGATATTGACCAATCAGTCAGCTTAACATCAGACTGGGGCGGTAAATGGAACATCACTTTCTATAAAGAAAATAAATGTTTCATGTAATGATACTAACCATTAAGAGACTCCGCCTTATATCAACGAGGGACTCGTAGAAATCTAGAGAAAAACGATTGAATAAAAATGTTGAATTAAAGTATTTCCCTATAATGCGTAATGTGTGTAAGTGCAACTTGAAATGTCACTAGCACAACGTAACAGCCACAGGGATACATTTAATCACAGCTATTGAGATTATTGCAACCAATTACCTAATGCAGACCTTAGATCAATAATATTGTGGTTATTGTGTTAAATGGCTTTAGCTAAGGCAGTGCTGATCAGAGGTTATCAATCAATCAGTCAGCTTAAACATCAGACTGTCACGATTTCAAATGGCATCACTTCCACACTGCCCCGCAAAACAAAACACTTTATAGTGGTTTCATAAAACTTTAAGTCATTACAGATACATAACACTGCCACGCAAAGACTCCATTTTGAGGGGAGACTCCATAAGTACCTTGTAGACTCTTAAGCCCCCACGCCACTCCCAGAAGGACCTGGACAACACCTAAAGCCAGACAAGGTAATGAAGAGTTTAATAATCACGCAGCCATACGATTAAAAACAAGATTCCAGTGACGCTGCAGAATCAGATATTGACCAATCAGTCAGCTTCACATCAGACTGGGGCGGTAAATGGAACATCACTCTCTTAAAGTTAATCATACCACGTGAACATGTCACAATGCTAACCTTAAGACTTCAGCTTCATTGAGGAACCGGTACAAATCTACAGAAAGGAAAACTAATTCATTACAAAAAAAAGGGTATACACTTCAATTGTAAAGAGCACAGCATCTCAGTCACTAGGATGTAACTGAACAGGATCAGCCAGCGTAATGAAACACTGTTCCCCGATCAGCCAGCATAATGACACACTGCTCCCAGATCAGCCAGTGTAATGAAACACCGTTCCCAGATCAGCCAGTGTAATGAAACACCAGTTCCCATTCAGACAGTTGGTAACCCCAACGAGTTGTCCCCTTGTTGCCCTGGCAACTCCAGTGGGTTCACCTTCACAGGTTCTGGTGTCAGCACAGGGCGTAGGACGCGTGCGAGGGTCATCATCAGGAACTGGACTGGCTGAACCCCTACTCACAAGTCACCTAACCCCCAATCCCCTTCCAATTGATAGACCAACACATTATGGGTAAAATAAAAAGTTCTGAGCGTTAAGGACGAGACTCACCTCATAGCCGCATCAGCCATAACCGACGGTAACCTAGGGAGACAAATGTTTTTCATGAGGAAATCATAGTAAAAAAAATAAAAATCAAGTGTAATTGTCGCTGGTCAGATACTTTGTTTCTCAACAGCAGTTCAGACGAACGAGATTCAAAATCATCATCATTCTCAGCAGATGGCCACGCTAACATTTCAGACCAAAACACAAATCGCTGTGAGTGACCCACAGGCCTAATATATAAAAACCATTTGTCCTGTGAACGTGGGTCGAAGTTCAGACTGCCCTTACCAGAATGACTTCGCCAAAGCTCCACGATCGGGATGGCATACCATCTACCACCATTTTGTATCTCATACTTTGGTCAACACCTGTTGATGGACAGGAGTAAAACACACAATCAGCAGCTGGATCCAGAGATCAGGAAAATACATTCACTTACAAAGCAAACAAGTCAGCCATTGATTTCTCAACAGGAGTTCAGACGAACGAGATTCCAATAAGTATCTCAGCACGCGCTTGCTTTGGTTCCTTACACATAAGTGACCACCAGGGACACTCACCATAGATGGTTTAGTGAGGAAAACAAATGCTCTGGTGACCAGTAGGGGGCAGCAAAGTCTGGAGGAGGACAACAGACAGTTTAAAAAGTGTCGAGTCAGGATCTGACGACACGATAATAGAATGAAGGTCCCTCAGGATGTTCTTGTCGTTTCACATTTTGTTTCAAAGTGAGCTAAGTTCTTCATCACAGAAACCGCACTACAGGAAAGAATTAAAAATAAAAATCATGGCTTACCTCTGCATCCAACAATGGATGCCGATCTGCTCGGCTAATAGCATGCTCTACAAACAGAAAGATACTTTAAGATGCAAAATGGAATTATCCAGGTAAGCGTTTAGGGCAGCACGGTCACTCAGGATTAAGGGTTTTCATTTCACATAGTTTCAAAGTGAGCTAAGTTAATCATCACTGAGACCTCACTACAGGAAGGAACGTTTAATATAAACTAGATCACGGCTTACCTTTGCATCCAACAAAGACGAGGCTGTTCCACTCAGCCAACAAACAGCATGGTCTACAAACAGAAAGATAATTGAAGTCTTCACGTTGCAACCATAAACACAAAATGACCCAGGTCAGAATTTGACAGCAGCACGGTCACTCAGAATTAAGGGTTTACATTTCACATAGTTTCAAAGTGAGCTAAGTTAATCATCACAGAGACCCCAGGGTGGTAAGTAAAGGTGTTACGCAACTCACCCTTTAGACACTTCCACAGCTCCTATCGTTTAGTGAGTCACTCCTCCATCTACAGGTTAAAAAAGCACCTTGCTGATTAAACAGATCCTAAACACACATCACTGGGCAGTTTAAGAGTAAGGTGATCAGGTTTAAAGAGTAGCATCACTGAAGTCAGACATATGCTTGTCAATTAAATCATCATGAATGCAGCCTTCACAAGTTTGCTACCAGGTCAAAACACCTGTGTTTGTTAAACACTGCAGAAACACCCACCAGTGCAGCCGCCCTTGGCCTTCCATGTTTCACTCAGCTAGACGTTGGGGACCTACAATGTTAAAACCAAGACGTTAGCCAGTGCACTGCAGGCAATACGCAAGATGTTACATAATACAGCAATTTACATTTCAGATTGTAGGATGGCATCACAGATATCAGCCATATGCTTGTCTACGTTAATCATCATAAAAAAAGTTCAACGCTCCTTGGGATGACAACTTCCAATAAAACCAAAGAACTATGAAACATTTAGAGGACTCACCACAGAACACATTGCAGGATTCCGGAATCAAGCTAGAGTTCCGCAGCCCCTCCTCTGAACTGCATCAATGTAAGGCAAACAAAAGGTTAGCAAACACGATGCATTCAGACAGCTTGAGCTCAATTATTTAATGAGGAAGTCATTAAAAAAATTGCATCACTGAATTCAGACATATGCTTATCAAAAAGTAATTATTCAGACCTCTATAGGTTGATCGCGTTCCTTTTTCCTAGCCTCAATACTGAGCAACTCACCTTCCAAAGAGGATCTCCAACGACCATCAGACATCTGTCATTGAAAAAAAACACTATTGAGACTTGCTAATTGCAATGGAAAACCGGCAATTTCTAAAACTAAATATTTTGGGGGATACTACTCAGAATCTGGTAAAGAAGTTTTCTTCAAAAGACAATTCAGTAAGAGAGAGTTCTTCTTATCATCATAGTAGCATCTCGTGGCCATACCAACTTGGAAATAAGAGTGGCAGTAAAATGACTAGAGCAAAGTATTCACCTGCTTAATCGAAGTGCAGAGTTCCGCAAAGGCCCTGGACAAAATATTTTAAAAATATGGTCAAGAAATGCATCAACTTCTATGGGATTTGATACAGCAAAATTTTTTTTTTATAAAATAGTGTCTCATCAGAACATTTATGTACAATCACAGTCACTCAGTACAGGTCTGTGAAATCTCATCATAATGGAGACACTGCAGAATAAACCGAACCACAATGTTTAACCTATAGCCACTTCAGTCACGTGCGTTTGCGTTATAAAAAAAGAAACTTACTGCACGCATCTTCCCCACGTGCCTTTCCATGTTCCGGCTAAATCCGCAAGGGAGGGAAAGGTACAGTTAGCTTAGCATCGCGTCAAGACCGTGCTTCTTTGAATAAAACATTTAACGACATGTCCCATATCAGAGAAATAAATATACAATCACTGTCATTCAGTACAGGTCTGTGAAATCTCATCATATAAAAAAGGGACGGTAAAATTGCAGGAAGCTAGCCGGGTACTAACAGTCTCCGTTTGCAACATACTACATCAAAAAGAGCAACTGGAGACTTACATTACCAACTAATATGAAATGCATTAGTTAGAAATTGCAATAAAGAAAAAGCGTAACGCATTTCAAAATTTAAATAGTTACGATTTATCATAAGATGGATGCGGATAATTTTTATACACCAAGATGTAAGGCTGTAAGGCTTCGCCAATCAGTTGAATTCCTAACACATGCAAATGCAAAACCTAAAACGAGTGTCGGTATCGAAAACATTCACGAGCAAAAATATTTAACCACTATCCAGCATGTTTAAGAGACGATATACAGCTAATGTAAAAAGTTGTTCAAACGCAACGTACCGATGGCCTCACCTTCCATGGTCAGGCGAAGGAAGTAGAAAGAGTTGTGGTACCATCGCTTTTTATTCAAGAATTTAAGACACCGCCCCCTTTCTACTTTTTCACGTAAGGATGGCTGACTTAACAAAAAAACTTCGGTTTTGTTATCTCGCATTCTAAATAAACAACAAAAAAACACGTTTTTAACTAAATAAAGCAGCAAAACATGCACTAGCTACATCTATATATTGAATAGTTTTTTTAGACGTAAGTTACATAAACAGACCACCAGGCGACAGTAGAGATTCTTAAAGTGTCAAACTGTTGTGCTGTTTTTTTCTTTCCAGTGGATGCAATTTGTTTCAACGACGCATACTGAAAAATACTCAACAAATGTATTTATAAGTGGTTCATATTATTTCCACGATAGACTTTTTTTTTACTTGTAGGTCTGCAAACCATTAACATGTCTATACTTTGTTTTTTAAAAACATAAATGTGGAACAACCTATTTCACTATGGCAGAATAAACACAATGTTCATAAACAACAATTTATTTTATTTGAAAATAGACCTATGCATATATATATATATATATATATATATAAAATAATTTTTTTAACTTTATGAATAAAAATATATATATATATATATAATAAAAACGTCTTTGTCTTTGGCCTTGTGTAAAGGTCACACACACAAACAAACCCATCAGTTCCAGCCCTCAGTCCCACTCTGCCCGACCTGCAGACCTCCAGCCCTCAGTCCCACTCTGCCCGACCTGCAGACCTCCAGCCCTCAGTCCCACTCTGCCCGACCTGCAGACCTCCAGCCTATCCAGTTCCACGGCAGCAGGCGCTGGATGCTGTCCTTGTCTACCGTGATCCCAAGAGTGGTGCTGCTAACTGTTTCATCGGCGGGGCCTGTGATAGGGGCAGTCTTTGTAGTAGGGGCAGTCTTTGTAGTAGGGGCAGTCTTTGCTCTGCCAGTTCTTTCATCAGGAAGAAGGGGACGGACGGCCGTTGTTGTGTTGTCAGTTGTTGTTGTTGTTGTTGCTGCTGCTGCATCAACAGAGTCATCAACGGTGTGAAAATATGCATCAGCGCCGCGATAAACGGGCTCGCTACTGTTGACTTGAATATCAACATCCCTTTGTTTACTACCAATGTTGTCACTGTTCTTTGGAGCATTGATGAGTCCATCCGAGTCCAGTCCACTATGCTGAGCAGCATCGTTGATCCCTGGAGCTTTGCGTAAGTAAGATTCAAAATCACCAGAGTCGAACTCGAGTCCACTAGAATCATTTACACTTTCGTAAGAGTCAAAGTCAAATCCACTATAGTCGAAATCAAGTCCATGTGAGTCAATTTCCCTTTCTGGGGAATCAGGAGTAAATCCTCTTGCAGTCGAGTTAATATCAAGTCCACTATCCTCTGCAACATCTCTGATCCCCAGATCTTTGCGTAAGTAAGATTCAAAATCACCAGAGTCGAACTCGAGTCCACTAGAATCATTTCCACTTTCGTTAGAGTCAAAGTCAAATCCACTATAGTCGAAATCAAGTCCATGTGAGTCAATTTCCCTTTCTGGGGAATCAGGAGTAAATCCTCTTGCAGTCGAGTTAATATCAAGTCCACTATCCTCTGCAACATCTCTGATCCCCAGATCTTTGCGTAAGTAAGATTCAAAATCACCAGAGTCTAACTCGAGTCCACTAGAATCATTTCCACTTTTGTTAGAGTCAAAGTCTAATTCACTATAGTCAAAATCAAGTCCATGTGAGTCAATTTCCCTTTCTGGAAAATCATGCACAATATACCAGTCACCCTGACTGTCTGTATGCCTGCCAGAAACGCCCACCTCAACAAAACTATGGAGATCTTCTTCTTTGGTGGCGTCATCCGAGCCTGAAGAAGAGGGACACAAAACAAGTGATAACTGGAATCAGTTGACATTGAACAAAGTTTTTATTTAATTTCTTCAATTTAGAAACTATGTATATGTTATTAACTAAACTATGTATGTTAAAACTGAACACACGTATTTATTGGCAAATACTTCAAATCAAATATTACCTACTGTGTGTATATTGGTTTAAATGTCCAGTCAGTTGTACTTTGACTCACCAGTTTGTGTTGTTTCAACACTAGGGTTGTCCGAGTCAGGAGGCAGAGCCGACGTGGTCAGGTCACTTCCATAACCAGGAACTTTGTACACCCACTGCTGACTCGTGTCAGAATCAAAATCAAGTCCACTGGAGTCATATCCACTTTCATTAAAGTCAAAGTCAAGTCCACTATAGTCGAAATCAAGTCCACTGGAGTCATATCCACTTTGATTTATGTCCAAATCAAGTCCACTAGCGTAATATCCACTTTCATTTGAGTCAAAGTCTAATTCACTATAGTCGAAATCAAGTCCATGTGAGTCAAATTCCCTTTCTGGAGAATTATGCATAATATACCAGTCACCCTGACTGTCTGTATGCCTGCCAGAAACGCCCACCTCAACAAAACTATGGAGATCTTCTTCTTTGGTGGTGTCATTCATCTCTGTGGAGTCCTTGCCTTCCTCCCCTCTCACACTCTCATCGGGGTCAGGCCCGACGTTTGATGACATCACTCTTGTAATCCCAGCTGGGGTGTTGCTGTCGGTGACTGTGACACCATCTATGCCATCAAGTCCACTATGCTTGGCACCCATTTCCTCGTTTAGCCCCATTTCCTCGTTTAGCCCCATTTCCTCGTTTATGTTGGAGTCTCGCCTTAATGTCCCCGACGGGTCGACACTTAGGGCAGAGCGTGTGTTTTGAGTGCTGTTGATGAGAATATCAAACATAGAGAGAGGAGTAACAGGTGGGTTACTGTTTATAACGTCATGGGTCAACGGCGGGGTCCTTGCGCTGAGACTGATGTTCAGGTGGCTGGTTTGGGCCGAAGGTTCATTGGGAGGATGGTAGCCCTGATCTGAACGGGGAATGGCCCTCTGAGACCCTGGAGGAGGAGGGAAAGGAGGGAGGAGGGGAGAGATGGAGAAATTGAGAGGGAAGGGGAAGTTGCAGAGGGAAGGTGAGAAGTAGATTGGGAGAATGAGAAATTAGACTGAAACAAAATTCTTAGAATACATTTTACTTTTTTACATTTTTAAGTTAGTTTGAATGTTTTCGTTTATGTAAGCTTGCCTTATGTCAGCGTTTTTATTTATTTTTATATATCAAACATTGCACATTGTAATTGATAAAACAATACTTGAAAAAATGAACGATAAGTTACGTTTGATTCTATTCCATAGCAGCCATTTTTATTATTTTTGTTTTATTATTTACACAGGGACAACAATGAATGGCCCAACAGTGCCCTGTTTAAAAGGCAGGTAATCAATGAATTTATATCAATTAAAACCACAAAAAAATCAAGAAAAGACATTTGAAATAGAAAAAAAATATAAACCATAATAAATTCAATTTACCGTTAAAACATTTGCAAGGTTTAGCAAACAACAGGGCTCGGCTAGCTAGGCAATCTACGTTAGTCATCAAGCCAAAAAAATGTATGCTAATGGTAACGCTGGTGGTGATGCTAGAGTTAGAAAAGTTAACACATCGGACTACTTACCCTCGTGAAGTAAAAAGTAAAAGAAAAATATTATGAAGTAATTACGCCAACCCATCATTGGAGGTAAAGTTGGACCTTTTCTTAAAGCCTGTATCCCGGAGGGGCAACTATTAAAATAATAACTTATGTCACTATTTTTGCTCGCTTTCTTGCTCTCTAGCATGTGTTTTAGGGGTATTTTTATTTGAACATAGCTAACCTACCTACGTAAATAAAAATAATTCTAAACCCGCATTTTTATTGGTTGTTCTAGAATTCCAAAATGCCAGCGACCAGCATCCTGACAACCGTTGTTAGGCTGTAGAGGTAGTCACTAGACATCTCTTTTCCAACACACAAATATACGAACTCCAAAATCTTAAAGCCTACATAAAGTAATACCTTGCTTGAGAAGTTAAATTAAGACAACATTCTTACCGTTTACAAAAAATGTTTGCATTAAATTGATCCAACCTGTTGATGACATTTCGTTAGCCCTATAATTAAAAATAAAAACCAAACTGAATACACATTTTTATAAATTAACTGTCGTTTTTTTTATCAGTCAGATCTAAAATGCAGGCCTTAGTAAAAGTAAGCAGCAACATTTGTATTTATAATGAACAAGAACTTTTCAACACAAAACGATGGAAAGCATTAGATTTAATCAACATTATTTTAACATCTCATAAAAGTATGTACCCCGCCTCTCGCCCTGTGTCGGCTGGGATAGGCTCCAGCCCCCCCGCGACCCTGCATAGGATAAGCGGTATAGCTAATGGATGGATGGATGGATAAAAGTATTTTTGTCTCCAACAGAAACCCATTTATTGTAATTACAGTCCATTACACAACAGTCTCCCAAACATAGTGATACAATTAGATTTTGAAAAAACATTATTTCATGAAAAATCCATATTTAAGTATATATTATATATAATATTTAAGATTAACATTTACAGTTTGAAGCAGGTTCTGCTTCAATCAATTAGACAACTCCTGGTGGTCACGTGAGACAAATTAAAATAAATTAAATTAAGATAACTAATAACTACACTTATATTGAGAAATTCACAATGAAACAAACAAACACGTTTGAAGAAGAAATTACATTTGTTTTGAAATATAGTCATAAGAACACCGGGGACCCAAGTCAGAGACCCGCCATTTTGTGCCTTCATGTTTCCCCAGTTTCCTGTTCAGGTACGGTGATGTAAGGTTGCCGGGGTAACAATCAAAAGACAGCTGACCCGTGATACAAGGACCCTTTGTTTGGGAAAAAGACAGGTCTCCTCATCCTCGTCCTCTACAGAGAATACATTCTCTCTCTCTCTCTCTCTCTCTCTCTCTCTCTCTTTCTCTCTCTCTGCCATTCCAATCCAGTTGCATAACCTTCCTAAGAACAGCCAACAGCCCACAGGATGGCTTGAACTTTGCCCTGGGAGGATGCATGACGCCAATAGCACTGGGTCAATACACTCTCCAAACACTGGTCTGCTGTGTGTGCGTGCGTACGTGCGTGCGTGCGTGCGTGCGTGCGTGTGTGTGTGTGGCCAACCGTACCATAACACTATGCAGGGCATGCACAACAGTTTGATTGTTAAAGGAAAATCACATGTGTGTGTATCTGTGTATGTATGTTTGTGTGAGAGCGTGTGTGTGTGTGTATCTGTGTATGTATGTTTGTGTGAGAGCGTGTGTGTGTGTGTGTGTGTCTGTGTATGTATGTTTGTGTGAGAGCGTGTGTGTGTGCATCTAAGAGCCAGATCCGATTACAGTGTAATCTGTGCATTCAAAAATACTAATCAGATTTCATGGTGTAGTATTAGGCTAAACCATTTCTCCACCAAACCCCATGTTATTTTGAACCATTTCTCCACCAAACCCCATGTTATTTTGAACCATTTCTCCACCAAACCCCATGTTATTTTGTCGTGTTTAGTCATTGCCATTGAATCAAGCTGGATTCCATTGGAGTGGTTGAAAATGCACAACCAGGTTGTTTCATAATACTGAACCAAACCGATCCAAACTATACCCTGTCATCAATGATCCAATTCATTGCACATACAATTTTCTTTCTTCCAATCAAAATCAAATCCTATTAAAAACATGTTTTTTGCAGATTAAAAAAAGATTGGTATCTTATTACATTTTAAAATACATACGTATATATACTGTGTATATGAGTATATATATTACGTTATCTGAACTCTGCTAAGGCAACTCTGTGATGTTTCTTCATCTGAGATGAAGGAGAGGAGGTAGGATCCGATGAGGAGGATGTGACTGGGGTGAGGGTCACGCTGTACAGGTTGGAGATAAAGGTCTCCCAACCACGACGGAACGCTCGGTCGAGCGCCTGAAAAAAAACGAGACTTTTTAGTCAAAATGACACGATCAGTTTATTGATTTGCATTTCTCTGTTTGATCGAAAACAACAGTTCTTCAGTAAAGCAGTAAAGTTAATAAGTACATGGGGGGGGGGGCGGGCCATCAATCAAAGAGTACCTATAAAAGTATTTTCATTTGCAGGAATATTCGTTTGAATGTTGAACCTAATCAACTTGGCGCGATTGCATTCTAATTCCATTTTAGTGCTCTGAATAGTTCTAATCCCAAATAAGGGTTTCAGACTGTTTGAAAGCAGGAAGGAATGTTGGTGAGAGGGCGGCGGTGATTGGTCAATATTGGGTGGACTGTTTATGATGTGGATTCAGTAGGCGGGGTCTCACGTCATGCTTTCTGAAACACAGATTAAGGACACGATAGACCAAGCTCAGGAATGTCACCTGAGGGTGTGTGTGTGTGTGTGTGTGTGTGAGTGTGAGTGTGAGTGTGTGTGTGTGTGTGTGTGTGTGTGTGTGTGTGTGTGTGTGTGTGTGTGTGTGTTTGTGTGGGTAAGGAGCCAGGGGCACCTCGTAGTTAATGGCTGTTGAGTCAAGGTCGGCACCCACCAGTGATGAGAGACTAAAGTGTGTGTGTGTGTGTGTGTGTACCCCTCCCTACAAACGGCAAACCCAGTAAGAGTTAAACAGTAAAGACAAAGTAAGAATTCGACAGCTACCCATGGCGGCAAGGGTGAGTTTCAGTAAAGTCAAGAGACAGAGGAGAATGGGGTGATGAAAGAAAAAGAAAAGAAAAAGATTGTGTTCTGTAGAGAAACGGAAAATGGGGAAGAGAGAGAAAAAGAAAAACACTAACAGAAGAAAAGTCCTATCAGCAATGATCTAACAGAACAAATCGATCTGAAGGCAAAGAGACACAATGTGCAGTGTGTGTGTGTGTGTGTGTTTGTGTGTGTGTGTGTGTGTGTGCGTAAAGGGTCACAACACTAAGCAAACAAGCCTGTCAGAAAAATGTACACCTGAGGCAGAAAACAGTAGCTCTCTGTTCTCTAAGTAAAACCGACTTTTCATCCACTCAGAGAAGCCAAAGCTAGGGCCAGACATTTTGTTGTAGATACAACCTTGAGCTAGGTGCCTGGTGGTTTTGTTTTTCTGAAAAAGCTTCACTGTTTCCGTGTAAGCCTCCTGTCAATGGGTGCTTTGACAAACGGGTATCAATAGAATGGAAAAGCCAATTCTAATCAACAGTCTCCCAAGACTAACTGTATTTGAAGCCTATTGCTTATTCAACTAATCCATTTTGTGTTATGGTTGCCTCAACAACGGGCCAGTTAATATAGGCTGAACAACGTTGGAGCCTGGCGGTGTTGTCGTGAACTTTAACCCTAAGAACGTAGTCTCATTACTATCAGGGGTTTTATTACAAAAGCGCAATTTCGCGCCGTATAATACGTGATTATGTCTCTCTATCTCTCTCTCTCTCTCTCTCTCTTTCTCTCTCTCTCGGGGGAGGGTGACTGCTGAAGTGATTAAATGATTATGAAAGTCTCTCAGTATGATTATGAAAGTCTCTCAGTATAATACGTGTAAGTGTGCAGTGTGTCTCTCTTCTGGAAATCACAAGGTGGAACTTTACCCCTCCGTTCAGGAGAGCTATCAGCTTGGAGAATTACACCCCGTTACATAACGGCGCTCTGTCAAACAGTGACATTGTGTGTGTGTGTGTGTGTGTGTGTGTGTGTCTGCAAACTGAAAACCATCATTAAAAAGTTTGGTTGATGGATCAACAATATCCATTGAAAATCTAGAGTTGCCGGAATGAGTTTGAGGTCATATGTCATAGGTCACAGGTCATGTTTCTGACCTCTGCTGTCTTCCTTCTGTCTCTTACCTTGCGATAGTTGTTGACAGCACTCCTCTTCACCACTTTCCTTTCCCCTTCCTCCTCCTCCTCTCCTCCCTTGGTCTTTCTCTCCGTCTTCTCGTCGTGCTCCTCCTCTTCCTCTCTCCCTCTCTTCTTGTCCTTTATCAGCACCTGGTCATCCTTCTCTTCCCGCACCGAGTCCCCGCGTCCCTGTTCCTCCTCCTCCCTTCCTTCACCCTCCTCCCCCCACACGCCCGTCGCCGTCACCTCCATGCTGGGGGTCTCCGCCCGGCTGTCCGTGCCCGCCGTCGGCACCTCGTCCCTGGGGGCTTGGCGCTTGTCCCCAGCCTCCTCCCTCTTCCTCCGGGAGCTCCTCCTCCTCCAGCGGCCGCTGCTCCGGCTGGGTTTCCTGCTCAGCAGCAGGGCCTCCCCGTCGTCCTGCAGCATGCCCTGGTTGAAGCCAAACATCCCCGGGGGGTCTCCCTGCTCCTCAGGCCCAGGAAGGTGCACTCCGCCTGGGCATGGCGGGCACGGCGCGCCGCCCTCTCCCCCGGCTCTTCCCTCTTTCTCCCTCTCATCCCCCTCCTCTCTGACGTGGTCGTCCTCCACGTTTCCCAGGACGGGTTCCATGTCGGGTTCCTCCAGGCGGCCGTAGAACCCGCTGGCTTTGTCCAGGAACTTGGGAGCGCGCATGGAGCGCCTGAGGGAATTCTGTCTGGAGCCAATCGTCATCGTCGCTCTCTTTCAGTGCTGACTCTGTCTCTCTCTCCCTCTCTCTCTCTCTCTCTCTCTCTCTCTCGCTCTCTTTTGTATTTCTTTACGGCCCACTGTTCTTAATCCTGAGAGAGGAGAAGAAGACAGATAGGAGAGGTAGATTAGTGTCAGTCCACTGTGTGCTGGAGACATTTCTCTGACAGAGGCTTTATGAAGGGTTACTGTCAGATCAAGACATGAGATATGACAGAGACAACATGGAGACACAGCATCCAAAAGTCCCTCTGTGTGTGTGTGTGTGTGTGTGTGTGTGTGTGTGTGTGTGTGTGTGTGTGTGTGTGTGTGAGAGAGAGAGAGAGAGAGAGAGAGAGAGAGAGAGAGAGTCTGAGTGACCCTTCAGGCTGGAGTCAACGTTATCAGGGTAATAAATTGAAGAGTCAGAAGCGGAGACATTGTGTTCCAATAACTGAACATATGTCAGCACACACACACACACACACACACACACACACACTCGGCAACACAACAAGTACACAACAACATAATCAGTTAAGGCAATCCAGTCACGTAAACAAAAATGTTGCAAATAAATCTACATAAAACAATAAATAAATAAATCTACATAAAACAATAAATAAAGTCAAAATGAAATAAAAGACAAAGGCAACACCCAACATACTCAGAGTACGAGCCTCCTCCACTTGTCACCACTATAGAGATGTAACCATGGAGATAGTTCTGTCTCTATGGTCACAATGGTAAAACCATGACATCACAATCCACAAACAAACAATAAAGGTAAGCACCTCAAAGTTCTGATGGAATGCTCTAGAACGCAGCAGAAGACCTCGGTTGTATTTGCGTTTCATTTGGTCGCCTATATCGTTCTAAACTATTTTAATGAGACTAGTGCTGATAGTTACTCTTCTCTTTCTCCTCCTCTATAAATAAAGGGTGACACAGTCACAGTTTGAAACGTCACTCAAGTTACTTACAGTGTAAAGCTAACGTAGGTAAATACAGTAGAATCCAAACTACAAGATACTTACAGTGTAAAGCTAACGTAGGTAAATACAGTAGAATCCAAACTACAAGCCTTCAGTTCAATCAACACAACCCCATTTTTTAACATACTAAAACAAGCAAGTGGAGATGAAAGATATGTAGGTCTTGTGGTTCAAACCACACTTCATACAAAGACAAACAGTTCTTTCAACACCAGGGCAGCTCAACTCTATATTAAACAAAAGACAAGAAGAAAGGGAAGAAAATAACTTCCAAAAGAAATCAAAGATGAGGCTTAAAGAGTGAGATGAAAATAGAGAAAGAGAGATGAACAGAGAGAGAGAGAGGAGAGAGCAGAGCCACAAACTCACCTTCCTTCCGTGCTGGAGAGTGTGTGAGTGTGTGTGTGTGTGTGTGTGTGTCTGAGAGAGACGGAGCTTTTCCGCTGCGTGGTGTGTGTGAGACGGAGCGTGCTGCAGTGAGTGTGTGTGTAAAGTGTGGAGCTGTCTCTGGCCTCTGCTACTGTTGGAGGTTAGGATACACCCCTGCTCTGTCGTCACACACACACAGAACGCACCTGGCGTCACTTAAGCAAGCACACACTCTCTTCCTGCTTCTCTCTCTCTCTCTCTCTCTCTCTCTCTCTCTCTCTCTCTCTCTCTCTCTCTCTCTCTCTCTCTGCATCTCTTGCACACACATTTCCTTATTCTAGTTTATTTTTCTTCAACAGTACATCTCTCTCTCTCTCTCTCTCTCTCTCTCTCTCTGGTTCATTTCCTCACAAGCACACCATGGCGTGTTACAGGCATCAGTGATAGGGGTCTAAAGCTGGTGACATAAACACTGATAACGACGGAAAAGAGACACACACACACACACACACACACACACACACACACACACACACACACACACACACACACACACACACACACACACACACACACACACACACACACACACACACACACACCCCCCCCCCCGCAGGAATCTGCCAGGCTGATAAGACTTTAACCAGCACATCTTTGATACAGAGATAAATGACGGCTTGTCTGCTTGAGGCACAAACCTGGTCGTCCTCATATTTGATGTTCTTGTGTTAAACTCCTTATTGTCTCTGTATTACTGTGACATACGGTGCCTCATTTACAGGGCGAATGCAACTACGTAAATTGCTAGAAGAACTGAAGGCAGGTAAGCCTCTGACCTGACCCAACAGACACTGAGTTAAGATTGACCTCCATAGGACCTCAATGTTTGTTCATTCGGTTCATAAATGTGACATCTTTGATTCTCTATGTATTACATTAATAAACTCAACTTCTTTGATTCTCTATGTATTACATTAATAAACTCAACATCTTTGACTGGTTCTCTATGTTTTCTCTTAATAAACGTAACTTCTTTGATTCTCTATGTATTCTCTTAATAAACGTAACACCTTTGACTGATTCTCAATGTATTACATAAATAAATGTAACATCCTTAATTCTCTATGTGTTACATTAATAAACGTAACTTCTTTGACTGATTCTCTATGTATTCTCTTAATAAACTCAACATCTTTTACTGATTCTCTATGTATTCTCTTAATAAACGTAAAATCTTTGATTCTCTATGTATTCTCTCAATAAATAAAATCTTTGATTCTCTATGTATTCTCTTAATAAACGTAATATCTTTGATTCTCTATGTATTCTCTTAATAAACGTAATATCTTTGATTCTCTATGTATTCTCTTAATAAACGCAACATCTTTAACTGATTCTCTATGTATTCTGTTCATAAACCTAACCTCTTTGATTCTCTATGTATTCTCTCAATAAACGTAACCTCTTTGATTCTCTATGTATTCTCTTAATAAACGTAATATCTTTGATTCTCTATGTATTCTCTTAATAAACGTAACCTCTTTGATTCTCTATGTATTCTCTTAATAAACGTAATATCTTTGATTCTCTATGTATTCTCTTAATAAACGTAATATCTTTGATTCTCTATGTATTCTCTTAATAAACGCAACATCTTTAACTGATTCTCTATGTATTCTGTTCATAAACGTAACCTCTTTGATTCTCTATGTAGAGTGTCAGCAGGCACAGTAGCGTGTGTTTGTCGACAGACGTACCCAGTGGACCAGAGCTGTGGGGGTGAAGGGTTAGGGTTAGGGTTAGGGTTGTCGTCAGAGGTACCCAGTGGACAAGAGCTGTGGGGGTGAAGGGTTAGGGTTAGGGTTAGGGTTGTCGACAGAGGTACCCAGTGCACCAGAGCTGTGGGGGTGAAGGGTTAGGGTTAGGGTTAGGGTTAGGGACAGAGGTACCCAGTGGACCAGAGCTGTGGGGGTGAAGGGTTAGGGTTAGGGTTAGGGTTAGGGTTAGGGACAGAGGTACCCAGTGGACCAGAGCTGTGGGGGTGAAGGGTTAGGGTTAGGGTTAGGGTTAGGGACAGAGGTACCCAGTGGACCAGAGCTGTGGGGGTGAGGGTTAGGGTTAGGGTTAGGGTTAGGGACAGAGGTACCCAGTGCACCAGAGCTGTGGGGGTGAAGGGTTAGGGTTAGGGTTAGGGACAGAGGTACCCAGTGCACCAGAGCTGTGGGGGTGAAGGGTTAGGGTTAGGGTTAGGGTTAGGGACAGAGGTACCCAGTGGACCAGAGCTGTGGGGGTGTAGGGTTAGGGTTAGGGTTAGGGACAGAGGTACCCAGTGCACCAGAGCTGTGGGGGTGAAGGGTTAGGGTTAGGGTTAGGGTTAGGGACAGAGGTACCCAGTGGACCAGAGCTGTGGGGGTGAAGGGTTAGGGTTAGGGTTAGGGACAGAGGTACCCAGTGCACCAGAGCTGTGGGGGTGAAGGGTTAGGGTTAGGGTTAGGGTTAGGGTTAGGGTTAGGGACAGAGGTACCCAGTGCACCAGAGCTGTGGGGGTGAAGGGTTAGGGTTAGGGTTAGGGTTAGGGACAGACGTACCCAGTGGACCAGAGCTGTGGGGTGAAGGGGAACTTATAGAGTCACGGTTAACATGCAGTGTCCCAGTGTTTAGACACCAGGCTGGTGCACAGCACACACACACACACACACACACACACACACACACACACACACACACACACACACACACACACACACACACACACACACACACACACACACACACACACACACACTCATTTGTCAAATACGCACTATGTCATTGAAAGTCCTTGGTGACCGGGTAAAAACATGACAGACATTCCAGAATGTCTGAAAAACTAGACTTCTGTCACTCGGAGTCCATCGAGAACAAACTCTCTCTCTCTCAACACACACACCAAAGACGACCTAAACTTCCAACCTGTGTGTGTGTGTGAATCACCAGGGATCCAGGAGAGGTGTGAATGGCGTTGTAGCCACAGGTTACCCTGAGTCACATCACCGCTGTGTCAGAGGATGAGTTTCCACGGACACCGGCTTCATTCCATATTTGGGCATATACACCAAAGGCCGTCGCGCCGTGCCCCCCCCCCCCCCGAGTGAGTGTTCCGGCTGTCAATCAAAGAGCACAGCTGTGTTGAAGGCCCCGGAGGCTCCGCCCACTAAAAGGGAAATTGCTGTTCCGGAACACGGCGAGCGTTGTGGGCGCCGTCGCTATGGATACGCCGAGGTGAGAGACAAGTCCGTGCGAGATCTGCAAATTAGCGTGACAACTGAAAGTACATAGGTGGTTATGAAAGAGAGAGAGGGGGGGGGGGGGGGGGATAGAGGACGACAGGAAGAGAGTAAGGGAGAGCCGAGGAAGAAAGAGAGGAAGGCAAAGGAATTTGAAAATAGATAGATAGTGACATCATGGATCAGAGAAAACACAACGGCAGTGATGTAAAGGCTAACAACAAGCATCATCAGGCCCTTTACACACAGACAGACAGAGAGAGACAGACACAGAGAGAGAGACAGAGAGAGAGAGAGAGAGAGAGAGAGAGAGAGAGAGAGAGAGAGAGAGAGAGAGAGAGAGAGAGAGAGAGAGAGAGAGAGAGAGAGAGAGAGAGAGAGAGAGAGAGAGAGAGAGAGAGAGAGAGAGAGAGAGAGAGAGAGAGAGAGAGAGAGAGAGAGAGAGAGAGAGAGAGAGAGAGAGAGAGAGAGAGAGAGAGAGAGCACGGTGGCTCGGTGGTTAGCACTGTTGCCTCACAGCAAGAAGGTCCTGAGTTCAATCCCCACCTGACCCAAGGGCCTTTCTGTGTGGAGTTTGTGTGTTCTCCCCGTGTTTGCGTGGGTTTCCTCCGGGTACTCCGGTTTCCTCCCACAGTCCAAAAACATGCAGGTTAATTGGTGACTCTAAATTGCCCGTAGGTGTGAATGTGAATGTGAGTGTGAGTTGTTGTCTGTCCCTATGTGTTGGCCCTGTGATAGACTGGTGACCTGTCCAGGGTGTATCCCTCCTCTCGCCCTGTGTCCACTGGGATAGGCTCCAGCCCCACCATGACCCTGTACAGGATAAGTGGTAAAGCTAATGGATAAATGACAACTACAAATTCAGAGCTCTCCTAGGAGAGGATAATAATGTGGCAAACCTTGCTGCAAAGTACATTTATGTATGCCACAACCTGAGGGATAGTGAGTGGTCAACACACAGACATAACAATTACAATTCAGAAACAGATACATGCAACACAACACAAACAGGGAAACAAGTGATGCAGGATGGCCTTGTTTTGCACCGATTGTGCGCACTCTCTCCCACACACACACACAGGCCCACAACACACTGCATTTAGTTTGTACAGTACCTGAGTATTAATGTTTTTACACAAATTAATTTGTAATTGTTTCATTATTTTTTAAACTATCTGTCTTTTTGTGATCTATGCAAACCAATCAAAAATTGTATTGTATTATTTTGTAAACTGCTTTGGCAATATTGTCTACTTGTGTACAGTCATGCCAATAAAGCATTGAAATTGAATTGAATTGAATTGACAGAGAGAGAGAGAGTGTGTAAGAGACAGAGAGAGAGAGAGAGACAGAGAGAGACAGACAGAGACAGAGAGAGACAGAGAGAGAGAGAGAGAAGTAAAAAGAGATAGTTGAGTCACATAAGAGAGAGTACAAGAGGGAGCCAGTGAAGCTGGTATCTCCGTCAGTCTGCTCTCCCCTCGGGGGATTACATTTAAGGGAACGCCTCATCCTGCACCCTGTCATCTCAGGCTAACCGTTGCTATGACAACGCAGGTCCCCGCAGGTTTCTACTGTGTCAGCTGACAACCTTTCACCTTACAGGCAGAGAACACTGACTCTATACTGTAGATGTATGTGTGTGTGTGAATGTGCGTGTATTTTTGTGAGAGTGCATCTCTGTGTGTGTGTGCCAGCGTGTGTCTCTGTGCCATATTGTCTGATTTGACACAGTTTTCTCTGACAACTCAAAAGGTCTGAATACTAAATAAAGGATTAGAAAACGAGAGGAGGCCAAACTCTATGAAAGATGCCATTGTGGAGACACACATACTGTAACTGTCCGTGATCAGGTTTTATTTTATTGTGGAGACACACATACTGTAACTGTCCGTGATCAGGTTTTATTTTATTTTTCCAAGATTGAGACAGTAACTAAGACGCCGGTCCCATAGCAACAACAATTTAATTTAAAAAAATAAACCAAATCAAAAAAAAGCATAAGTTCATAAGACATTAAAAAACAGGCACTAAGAAGACGGAAAAACAGTCACTATTGTGAAGTGAAAAGAAACCCAACCTTTCTGAACCAGGTACGTTACTATAGAAACACAACCGTTTCTGAACCAGGTACGTTACTATAGAAACACAACCTTTCTGAACCAGGTACGTTACTATAGAAACACAACCTTTCTGAACCAGGTACGTTACTATAGAAACACAACCTTTCTGAACCAGGTACGTTACTATAGAAACACAACCTTTCTGAACCAGGTACGTTACTATAGAAACACAACCTTTCTGAACCAGGCACGTTACTATAGAAACACAACCTTTCTGAATCAGGTACGTTACCTGTGGAGAACGCCATCACTTTTACCTCGATGGTCCGTGCGACTTCAACAACACACAGGTATTAGTTCTGACGTTACACACCTTTTATATGTGAACAAATCAAAGGCACCCACACTGCAATAGAACACTAACCAGGCCACAGAGGAAAACTAAACATTGGAGAGTTTGATACTGGGCACTAGCCAGGCCACAGAGGAAAACTAAACATTGGAGAGTTTGAGACTCGGGACTAGCCAGGCCACAGAGGAAAACTAAACATTGGAGAGTTTGAGACTCGACACTAGCTTCCCATGGGAAGCAGCTAGCACAAACTGCCATTGCAGATTATGAATCTGCAGCAAAACGCGAGGAGTATGATATACATTACAGTCATTCAACAACCATTATTTCACAACTAGAACAACACCCTTTGTTATAAAGTGTATACTTTAAAACTGAATATGGGAAAAATGCCTATATAAAGCTCTGAATATTTATTTTTTTCCCAAACATGAGTGAAGTGTTCTCTCTCACTAAGATTAATTTTATTTATATACTTCTATAGATACATATACACTCGGTCATAAGAAGTCATTTGCACCACAGACTACAACAATAACAACAGCTTCACAACTGACAGTCACAGAAACACAAACTTAAATACTCCTCAGTCTTCAGTTAAAATATCTTACAGTATTTACAAATTCAGTTCCCTTATATACACAACATAGTACAACAGAAAATACCTTTTTGTAGTTTGCATGCGTGCGCGTGTGTGTGTGTGTGTGTGTGTAAAAACAGTAGTTTAACTGTTTAGTAACTTAATGTTATCATGCATTTGTGCGTGTGTGCAGTGTTTATTGTGGTGGTGAGGTGATAGTGTGGTGAGGGTCTGGGGGCGGGGTTTAGTGACTTGGGGCGGGGCTTATTGGCTGTGAGCTAACCGTAGCTGGGAGCAGGGCTTAGTAGCTGGGGCGGGGCTTAGTGATGAGGGGCGGGGCTTATTGGCTGTGGGCAAAGCGCATCTGGGAGCAGGGCCTAGAAACTGGGCAGGGCTTCGTGATGAGGGCGGGGCTTCGTGAGGAGGGCGGGGCTTAGTGACTGGGGGCGGGGCTTAGTAGAGGCTATATTTCGGGAGTGCGTATACAGAAATGATTGTTCTTAATAGAATGAACGTATATGTTAGCTGTCC
The DNA here is from genome assembly GCA_026901105.3 of Galaxias olidus. NCBI lineage: Eukaryota > Metazoa > Chordata > Actinopteri > Galaxiiformes > Galaxiidae > Galaxias > Galaxias olidus. Next base: position 37,438 of record JAPMUY010010445.1, read on the forward strand.
GCCTGCTACAACTATGCTAGCGTGAAGCCGCGTTTAACTGAACGTTGTGCCGCTTTGACACATTGTGAGTTCAGAGGCGGTGCCTCAGTGACGGCGTAAACAGCTCCGTGTCAGCTTAGCGTCAGAGCAGACTGGAGTACGCGCACCACGGCAAACCAGCAAAAACACTGTTGCGTGTCTGTGTGTGTGTGCATATGTTTCTGTGTGTGCGTGGGGTTTGTATCGTAAGTTACTGTGCTAACTGAGAGTCTTGGCGTGATGGCTATTTCGATCTCACACGAGTGTGTTTCAGCACTCAACGTGTTCTCAGTGTGTGTTTGTGTGTGTGTGTCTTCACACCTCCACAGCGGTGTCGGAACCCAGTCCTTGTTTCTGCAGAGCCTCTTCTCTCTTCATCTTGGGTTTCTCCGTCCGCGTGTGCCACACCAACACCTGTTAAAACACACCATTATCACAATGTAAAACCATTATCACACTGAAACACCATTATCACACCGTTAAACACACCATTATCACACTGTTAAACGCACAATTTTCACACTATAGCACCGTTATCACACTGTTAAACAATCATTATCACACTGCATCACCATTATCTCACTGTTAAGCAAACCATTATCACACTTTAACACCGTTATCACACTATACCATCATTATCACACTGTTAAAACACACCATTATCACACTGTAACATCATTATCCAACTGTAACACAATTATCACCCTGTTAAAACACCCCGTTATCGCACTGTTAAAACACACCATTATCACAATGTAACACCATTATCACAATGTAACACCATTATCACACTGCAACAACATTATCACACTGTTAAAACACACCATTATCACACTGCAACAACATTATCACACTGTAACACCAACACCTGTTAAAACACACCATTATCACACTGTACAGTCATACATTCAGTCTGACCTTAGTACAGTTGGGTTAGGGTCTCTCTCTGTCTGACCTTAGTACAGTTGGGTTAGGGTCTGTCCGTCCGACCTTAGTACAGTTGGGTTAGGGTCTGTCCCTCCGACCTTAGTACAGTTGGGTTAGGGTCTCTCAGTCTGACCTTAGTACAGTTGGGTTAGGGTCTCTCAGTCTGACCTTAGTACAGTTGGGTTAGGGTCTCTCAGTCTGACCTTAGTACAGTTGGGTTAGGGTCTATCAGTCTGACCTTAGTACAGTTGGGTTAGGGTCTCTCAGTCTGACCTTAGTACAGTTGGGTTAGGGTCTCTCAGTCTGACCTTAGTACATTGGGTTAGGGTCTCTCAGTCTGACCTTAGTACAGTTGGGTTAGGGTCTCTCAGTCTGACCTGACCAGTACAGTTGGGTTAGGGTCTCTCAGTCTGACCTTAGTACAGTTGGGTTAGGGTCTCTCAGTGTGACCTTAGTACAGTTGGGTTAGGGTCTCTCAGTCTGACCTTAGTACAGTTGGGTTAGGGTCTCAGTCTGACCTTAGTACAGTTGGGTTAGGGTCTCTCAGTCTGACCTTAGTACAGTTGGGTTAGGGTCTCTCAGTCTGACCTTAGTACAGTTGGGTTAGGGTCTCTCAGTCTGACCTTAGTACAGTTGGGTTAGGGTCTCAGTCTGACCTTAGTACAGTTGGGTTAGGGTCTCTCAGTCTGACCTTAGTACAGTTGGGTTAGGGTCTCTCAGTGTGACCTTAGTACAGTTGGGTTAGGGTCTCAGTCTGACCTTAGTACAGTTGGGTTAGGGTCTCTCTCTGTCTGACCTTAGTACAGTTGGGTTAGGGTCTCTCAGTCTGACCTTAGTACAGTTGGGTTAGGGTCTCTCAGTCTGACCTTAGTACAGTTGGGTTAGGGTCTCTCAGTCTGACCTTAGTACAGTTCTCAGCCTTGGGCTCCAGCTCGTCCATGGTAACCAGCCCTTGCAGGAAGCTGCTCTCCAGAAAGCCCATTGGTGCATCTCCGTCGAAGCAGGCGTCGGGATTGGCCAGGACCAGCTTGAGCGAGACGGCGAAGCCCGCCATGTCCAATGGGAAGGGCCGACTGGGACGCCATCCTGTGTGGAACCGGACCACCTGAGAAACACCAGAAACAACAACAAGAGATAAGCTGGGCTTAGTACGTATACGGTGGTTAAGCTGGGTTTAGTACGTATACGGTGGTTAAGCTGGGCTTAGTACGTATACGGTGGTTAAGATGGGTTTAGTACGTATACGGTGGTTAAGCTGGGCTTAGTACGTATACGGTGGTTAAGCTGGGTTTAGTACGTATACGGTGGTTAAGATGGGTTTAGTACGTATACGGTGGTTAAGATGGGTTTAGTACGTATACGGTGGTTAAGCTGGGTTTAGTACGTATACGGTGGTTAAAATGGGTTTAGTACGTATACGGTGGTTTGGGCTTAGTAGATACGGTGGGTGGTTAAGATGGGTTTAGTACGTATACGGTGGTTAAGCTGGGTTTAGTACGTATACGGTGGTTAAAATGGGTTTAGTACGTATACGGTGGTTAAGCTGGGCTTAGTACGTATACGGTGGTTAAACTGGGTTTAGTACGTATACGGTGGATAAACTGGGCTTAGTACATATACGGTGGTTTAGAGATAAGATGGGTTTAGTACGTATACAGTGGTTAAACTGGGTTTAGTACGTATACGGTGGTTAAGCTGGGTTTAGTACGTATACGGTGGTTTAGAGATAAGATGGGTTTAGTACGTATACAGTGGTTAAGCGATAAGCTGGGTTTAGTACGTATCGGTGGTTTAGAGATAAGCTGGGTTTAGTACGTATACGGTGGTTTAGAGATAAGCTGGGTTTAGTACGTATCGGTGGTTTAGAGATAAGCTGGGTTTAGTACGTATACGGTGGTTTAGAGATAAGATGGGTTTAGTACGTATACGGTGGTTTAGAGATAAACTGGGTTTAGTACGTATACGGTGGTTTAGAGATAAGCTGGGTTTAGTACGTATACGGTGGTTTAGAGATAAACTGGGTTTAGTACGTATACGGTGGTTTAGAGATAAGATGGGTTTAGTACGTATACGGTGGTTTAGAGATAAGCTGGGTTTAGTACGTATACGGTGGTTTAGAGATAAGCTGGGTTTAGTACGTATACGGTGGTTTAGAGATAAGCTGGGTTTAGTACGTATACGGTGGTTTAGAGATAAACTGGGTTTAGTACGTGTACGGTGGTTTAGATATGAGCTGGGCTTAGTACGTATGCTGTGGTTTAGTATTAGTAAGTATTGTTTTGAAGTGGATGTTGGTTTAGTATTAGTAAGTATTGTTTTGAAGTGGATCCTGGCACGCTCACCTTGCCTCCTTCCACCACGGGTCTCTCATATCTCATCCCCCCGACAAGACCGACCGGCCAGACAGAGACACGCTGGGTACCCCGCATCTAGAGAGGAGGAGAGAAGGGGAGAGAGGGGGGGGGGGGGAGAGGGAGAGAGGGGGGGGAGGAGAGAGGACAGGGGAGAGAGGGGGAGGACAGGAGGGGAGAGAGGGGAGGACAGGAGGGGAGAGAGGGAGAGGAGGGGAGAGAGGGGAGGACAGGAGGGGAGGACAGGAGGGGAGAGAAGAGAGAGAGAGGAGGACAGGGAGGGAGAGGGAGAGGAGAGGAGAGGGGGAGAGAGAGGGAGGGGATGGAGGGAGGAGAAAAGAAAGTGAAGTGAAAGTAAAGGTAAAGATTGCCAGTCTTTGAGTACATTGTTACGTGTGTGTGTGTGTGTGTGTGTGTGTGTGTGTGTGGGTGTGTGTGTCCCACCCACCCACCCAAACACACCCACCCACACACCCACACACACACACACACTCACACACTCACTCACACACTCACCTCTTCAAAGAGCTGCAGGCTGTAGGTGTTGTCGTCGTCAGCGAAGTAGACTGCCCCCTGCTGGCCCTCCTCCCCAGGCTGAGGACGATGGTCCTCTCTCAGCCAGCGGAGACCTTCATTCCTCTGCTCCGCCCCACGAGGCTTCAGCCAGCTAGGGTCCCCCTGGAGAGAGAGAGAGAGGGGGGGGGGGGGGCCCATAGAGGACAGGCCAAGCGTAAGCAGATGAATGTTTGTGTCCAAACACGTTCATCTAACTGCCTCACTAAATTCAGCTGTCACAGCCAGAGTGCACGTGTGTGTGTGTGTGTGTGTGTGTGTGTGTGTGTGTGTGAGGTTGGTTGTGGATCGGACAGGATATACCCACCCACCAACTCACCTCCTGTAGCTTGCGGTCGCACGGAGTGTGTGTTTGTTAGAGAGAGAGAGAGAGAGAGAGAGAGAGAGAGAGTCCACACCCACCTCCTGTAGCTTGCGGTCGCGTGGCGTGGGGGTGTGCAGGTGTGTGTAGGTCAGGCCGCTGCGGGCCAGGAAGTCTTTCACCAGCGAGGTCCTGTAGGGGGAGTCCTCCACCAGGATCCAGTGGAGCTGAGGGATGTGGAGGAAGGACTGAGACAGACGGGTCAGCTCCGCCTTCTGCACCAGCCTGGACACACACACGCACGCACGCACGCACGCACGCACGCACAGACAGACCGACAGACCGATAGACAGACACATACAAACACACACAGACACACAGACAGACACACAGACACACACACACAGTTAATTAAATATCCTATGAGAGTAGCAGATTGATCAGCTATTGTGTGTGTGTGTGTGTGTGTGTGTGTGTGTGTGTGCGAACATGCTTACCTAGCATAGGTGGGGGTGATGACAAAGATAGTGGGGAGGAAGGGTTGAACGAGTTGTTTCTGAGGGGGGTTTTTGGTGTCCTCTGCCTTTTTAATTGCCTCCTCCAAGCGGTGCAACTCCCCCCGCAGCCGAGAGATGGTACGATCTTTGGGCATGTCGTGTTCGGAGCAGTCGCAACGCTGGCCTGTTGGGTGGAATATAACAGAACAGAATAGAACTGAGAGTTCATGTTTTAAAATACAACCAATGAACACTTTTGTTTTTACGTTCCTTATATTCACACGTTTGTAAAAAGAAATGAGGCAACAGATAAACACAGAGAACGTAATCAACAAGGCAGATCAGAAGCACATTTAACACAGTATTATGCAATTAGTTATTTTTCTTTTTAATCTGTCACAAGATTAATAATAAGGAAGAACAGACATTGACTAAAACGAAATCCTCATAAAGAAATAAACAAGATATTAGACACTGGATTAGTTCAAACTGACAAACTAATCTGTGGTCATGTATTTTGTTATTAACAAAGCAATAAGTACAATAAAAGAGAGTTGGAGAGGACCATAACATAGCATGTGTCAGGACAAAGGGGTTCATTTTTTTAGGATGCACCTTGTACAGTATAGTAAATAACTGGCTCGCACGCGACCCGCTCGTCCTGCCACTTTAAATTAAAGGAACTCCATGGCTGTTGTTCAGTGCATTTGCTCCAGAAGAATTTGCTTTGCTTACCAAGCTGCATCAGAGCATAGATGAGGCCCATGAGCGAGACCATGAAGTAGAGCACGAACACGGTTTTAAGCTTTAACTTCATCCTCGTTGCCATGGCACAGCGATGAAGCCTAAATTACACGAATTGCAAACACAAACCTTGTCTTAAGTAAAGCTTTTTAAGGTGAAGAAGAATGCTTCAAAACAGGTTTTTAACGTGGATTAGGCTTCCTAGATTGATGCTTTAACGTCTGATACACTGTAGCAAACTATGATTTTATAGATTCAATTAAAAAAATACAACATGAATATGATGGTTTACTCTGGAGACGTCAACAAACCGTTTGACGCCAGCTAGCCAGCTAGAATTCAAATTCCTTTATGTCACAACTTACCAACAATGCTACAGTTGGGGGGTAGAAACGTCGGTACCTTCAAGCCTTTTTTATCTGTGCCATGTTTGGGAAGACAGTTTTTAAAACCACCTTTGCAAGAGAGCATCCATTCATTCCTCTAGCTAGCAACGTAGGACATTTTAGGAGACTGGAACAGTCACCAACAGCTTCCGTTAAGAGTGCAACGCCATAAAGAGTCCCGATATAAATAGTTCCGGAGATTTAACAAAGGTCACAAATCCACAACAGAACTTGGTAAACTTGGTAAACTTAAGACTTTTAACTCTCAGTGGTAATTTAAAATAAAATAAAACGTTATTTCTACATGTATGGATTTTTTCATTAGAAAATATTGAGTATTTTTGCAAGACTTAAGTTTGAATTACTGCAGCAGCCTATTTTTTCCTAAAGTCCTTGTGGAAATCTTTCTCAGATCATGTTAGAAAAAAAAGCATCAGTAAATTCACCACAGGAGAAAAGGATAGAAGTCAAACAACGTTCCTTTATTATTTATTTGTAACATACAAATAAAACACTGACAAGGCAGAAATGACTATTTTTTTTCCCTTTCATTGTCGTTGGTTATTTTAAGCACAGGACTAGAACACTCATTCTCAAACATTGAGTTCATAAACTTAATTTTTTCCAAAAACAAGTGTTTTACCTGTAAAGGCAGAAAAATTAAAACCAAAATATCGATCAGTAACAGATTATATTTATATATATATATACAAAGAGAAAAAGAGGGGGGTGGGAGAAAAATAATAATGTTGAAAGTGAGGTGAGGATATTCAACATGTCACAATAAGTTTGTGGGGATTAAAAATACAAAATAAAAATAAAAAAACTAACAAAATCAGGAGGCTGTTCTGAACCATTTCCAACGTATGTTCCGCCCTTTAGACGTCCCTACCGCAGAGATCTGCATTTGGTTTGTCTTCATCAGTACGAGCATTAACCAATAAACACTTTCAGAGAATAGCTGATTTCAGACTAACGGCTCCAGCCAAACTACCAGCCATCTGCCAACATGGTGGTCAAGCCACCAAGGAGGTGGTTTGCTTACATTTAAAAAAACCTGAGAAAGAGAATGGATCTTTCAATATATATTTATACAGAGACCTTTTATGTTTTGTTGTCAAGTACGCCACAATGAATGATTGTACTTATGAAAAGTTACTAGTGAAACCAACCACAAGCAAGTATTTAACTATTTTTTTTGTTCTGTTCTGGCAAAACGCGTCTTACTGGATGGCTAGAGAGGTGCTTTTGTTTTCACAACACAAGACAAAAACTGAGCAGTTAGAGGCAGATTCAGACTCCAGAGTGCACAGGTTCAATGTCCTCGGTTCAACTCGTCAAAGTGAAGAGAACACCCCATACTCGTCAAGTTACCAAACAACAAATCAAATCATTGCAACCTCCAAAAGAGTCCAATGATCGTTTCTAGATAAATACATTTTGTGTTAAAAAATATACCAGCTAGCACTCTGTCAACCTGTCAACCATGGAGGAAAGGAGAGAGGAGGGTTGGTAAAAAAAAAACAAAGATGGCAGCCAGACAACGACCCGTAGCCTGTAAGAGGCTCTGCAGGCCATGGTGTCTTAGGACCACTACCAATATTACTACGTTATAATAATGACCAGTGAGGTTTTTAAAAATAAAAATAAAAGCATCCTTAGTTGCCATGCAGATTATTGACCAGGGAAGCTGTTGGGGGAAACACTTGTGTGGAAGTTGTTCTCAAGAGAAAGGGGGGCAAACTTCTTTTCTTCCTTCCTAAACGCAATGACAACTTGTATAAGACTGGATTAAAAAGGAGGATAAAAAACGAGGGAGAAAGAGAAGAGAACAGGTATGGAAATCATTTCATAGTATTGGTCTGCAGATGAACTGGGCCCAATCTGCTTGGAGTACCTCTGAGAAAAACAGAGATAAAAGGAGAAAGAAAGAGAGGGATGATGAAAGAGTGCATTACCACAGTTTTTTAGTTTTTTTTAAAAATAGGTACCAACACAATCAAACAACATGAGCACCTCAGGGAAGGAAGCAAGGAAGGAAGGAAGCAAGGAAGGAAGGAAGGAAGCAAGGAAAAAGAGAAGGGTGTGTAAGATGGAATGATGCGTTTTCTTTTTGTTTTGAAGTTACTGGACAACATGTACAAACGGCTCACAACGCTAACAGGGGCCTCACCCTAATCCACTAAACCTCTAGGAAAACAAAACCTCTAGGAAAACAAAGGAGGATGCGTTTGTACAGTATTGAGACACAGTCGAAAGAGAGGAGGAGAGGGAGGATGCGTTTGTACAGTATTGAGACACGGTCGAAAGCGAGGAGGAGAGGGAGGATGCGTTTGTACAGTATTGAGACACGGTCGAAAGTGGGAAGGAGGAGAGGGAGGATGCGTTTGTACAGTATTGAGACACGGTCGAAAGTGAGAAGGCAGCATGTTGCAATCTGTAGAGCCCGTTTTTTTATTCCTCAGGATTCAAAAACCCCTTATTAATTTCTATAGGTAGCCTACAAGGCAATAAACGTCGTAGCGTTTGTCCGACAAGAAATTAAGTGGACACAACAGATTTTCTCCCCCACCCAGAGAACCCATCCTGGGCCTCATTTTACATTTCAATCCCCTCCGCTTCCGGAACTGAAACACATCCCTGGCCACACACCACAGGCTCTTTCAGCCATCCACATGCCTTTAAAAAACAACTCTACAGAGGAATGAAACTCCAGTACAGCTAGAGAGTACAGGCTGACAGGGAACTGTTGTTTTGACTCACTACGGGTAATGTGGTGGAATTTACAGTAAAACCGACTGTTTCATAGGGAAAGTTGAGCGAGCAAATCGGGAATAATCAAGGGGCGGGAGTTAACAAAGGTAGCTCTCTGTGGTTGATAGAGCCGGACAGGGGGGCGTTTTGATAGGACCGCCAAACCAGGAAGTAAGAAACTAGGAAGTTGCTGTTTTTTTGTTTTGCTGATTGGCTTAAGCTTGGATCGCCCTCCATAAACCAGCTAATCAGTGGCAGCAGCCTCCGCAGTGCCCGCCTCCGTGGGTGTGGCCTCCTGAGGCTTCGGCGTGCTTGGTCCGCCTACTCAGGATCTCATAGGTGCAGTCGTCGCCGCAGCAACCGGACATGCTAGGCGAGGTGTCGTCGATTTCAAACCTGGGTTCAGGAAAAGCACAGATGGGGAGACAGAAGAGAGGACAGAGAAAGAACACGGAGAAAGAGAGAGAGACGGGGGGGGGGGGGGGTAAAAGAAAGAGAGAGAGAGGTGAGTTTGGGGGGGGGGGGGGGGGGGGGAGTACAGAAGAGGATGAGACACGGGGTAGAGAGAGAGAAAAGACAGAAGCCAGACGTACAGAAGAGGATGAGAACGTAGAGAAAGAACACGGAGAAAGAGAGAGAGACGAGGGGGGGGGGGGTAAAAGACAGAAGCCAGACGTACAGAAGAGGATGAGAACGTAGAGAAAGAACACGGAGAAAGAGAGAGAGACGAGGGGGGGGGGGGGGGTAAAAGACAGAAGCCAGACGTACAGAAGAGGATGAGAACGTAGAGAAAACAGGAGGTGAGTTTGTGGCATCATGTCCTGTATCATTAGACCATACTACTTTATTTTTCCCCTACGAACAACATGTTTAGAAGGACTCTGAGTCTCTAACTACAGCCAGAAGCATTGGAATGAGAACGGCTGGAGTGGACAGAGTGCGTTTCCATAACAACTTGGGTTAGGACAGCCAAAATGGCTGGCACCTTGTTCGACAGCTTGTTGTCAAGGGCAACCGCACAAGCAACCTCAGTTCCAGTTTACTTTTGTTTAAGGAGCCAAAAATAAAGCCAGTGAGGAAACCTGATTCAAACAGGGATGTCTTCTATTCCATTTTATTGGACTTTATTCTATTGTAAACACACACAGGTTAAAACATAGAAACAGAGCTGACAGAGCTGGTCACTCACTGTAAGGCTTCCCTGAAGAACTGGTAGGCCCCGTGGTTGTGCTTGAAGACAGTCAACATTACCTTCTTCATCTGTGTGCTGTCGAGCCAGAGGAAGAGGAGGAGAATTAGAGGGAGGTGAGGAGGGGTAGAGGAGGAATGGAGGAAAGTGAAAGTGACAGATGAGAGGGGGAAGAAAAAGATGAGGGCACAGCAGAAAGAGGGAGGAGAGGAGAGAGAGAAGGTACAAGAAATGGATAGACAGAGGGATGAGAAGGGGAAAATGAGAGAGAGAGACACACAGAGAGACAGACAGAGAGAGAGACAGAGAGAGAGAGAGAGAATAGAAGTCAGGAAGTAGAGGATGAGGATTAGAAGAGTGTTTCTCGTCTAATAAGAAGCTCTTCATTGCTTTGAAGGAGCAGAAGGACCTTGAGGTTCAAAGGACTTTGGTGTTGTCCAGAGCTAGTGTTCTAGAATATACCCTTCCAGTAGCAGTGCTATGGCAACCGCAGAAAGGTCAACCATCCCAAGAGGTCAGCCATGAAGGTCGTAAGCTATGGAACACTGAAATAAATACAAGTGCCAGTTCCAAAGCTTAATATTCCTATTATTCTTATTATTATCTACATGAGCTGCGCACACTTTGAATGTCAACTTGATTTTGATAATTCACTTCGTTAGCCAAACTAATCAGAACACGAGGATAGAGGGGATAGTACACAAAGGCCTGTTGTTGGCGTCGCTAAGTTACTACTAAGTATGTGAGGTAATACGTTAACACCATGTGAAGCATTAAACCTTTAGAACAATGTCTAAAATAAAAACACATCCTGGTAGAGCGTGTGCTACCACAAGCAGACTACTTCTATTTTAATGACATTCCAAAACCAACTGCACACTTTAGAGGTTTGTTGAGGCCTCAAAGGGATATTACTGTTTTTGAAAATCCCCTGACAGTTTTTATGTTAATAATGCTACCGCTGTTTACCTGTTGGCTATAAGCTGTAGAATTTGGATGAGGAACTTGCCCAGTCCTTTCCTTCGTACTTTGCTCTCCAGCTGGACCTCGTAACTGGCAGAAAAAACAACAAAACAAGTTTAAATGTTAGCTTTTATTCCAAATGCAGATAATGTAGATGGTTATATTGTGGGGGGGAAATGCATTCTTCTTATTTCATTAAATGTGTCTGTGGAGGAGATGGTTCAGTCACAGGAGGATGAAGCCTGCGATACGCTCACCAGTACAACACTTCCTCTCCACACTCCACGTCGAAGCGGAAGTGAGAGAACGCAACGGGCGCCGAGTCGGAGTCACGCGCCAGGAGATACCACGCCCTCTCGTCTTTCATCTCCTCCCTCTTTTCTCTCTCCTTCCAGCCCCATTCACTCTGCTCATAGCTGGAGGGTCAGGACAGAGACAGAGACAGAGAGAGAGTTAGAGTGCAAAACTATTTCTTTCCTGACCTCATCTTTTCACTTTCAGTCGAATAATATTTGTCTTTTCTAGTTAATCCGTCCCTTCCTCCCCCTCTCCCTCCCTCTCTAACATCCCTGCCTCTAACATCCCTGCCTTCACTCACAGGGCCTGCATGTTGGTCCTGGTCAGCTCGTAGGCCCATTCCACTGAGATGGGGTTGAGTGTAGACACTCTCTTGCACTCTATCTGCAGGTTCAGACTGGACCGAGGGGAACAGAAAGAGAGAGGAAGAGAAGGGTAGGTAAAGGAGGAGAAAACGTGTGCGGAGAACATGCCTGTGAAAAACCTTTCATCTCGTATCTGGAATAGCCGAGTTGACATTACAAACGTTCAGATCAGCTCATTTCCAATGTCATTCTAAAGCACCACCAGACACCATTTAATCATCAAGGTAGCTCCTGTTCTGTAATGAGCGAAACAAACATACCCATTTCTGTCATACTTTTTGAAGACCGGAAAGGCGGCTAGTGGATCGTCTAACTGCAGACAGAGGAGAGGAAGAAAAAGAAAGTGTGAAATTCTTCCAACAGTGGAACATTGAACATGTGCAACTATTTCAATCTGTACATTAGTGGATCCCATCTCGTGCTGTCAGCTCCCTGGTGGATACTAATCTAATCAGCCTTATGGCCCATCAATGGATCCTACTCTGCTGTCATTGGTGGATCCCATCTCGTGCTGTCAGCTCCCTGGTGGATACTAATCTAATCAGCCTTATGGCCCATCAATGGATCCTACTCTGCTGTCATTGGTGGATCCCATCTTGTGCTGTCTGCTCATTGGTGGATACTAATCTAATCAGCCTTCTGTCTCATCGCATCAATGGATAACCCTGCCGACATACCTCATTGGTGGATCCCACACTGTCCTCTCACCTCATTGGTGGATCCCACATTGTCCTCTCACCTTATTGGTGGATCCCACACAGTCCTTTAACCTATTGGTGGATCCCACACTGTCCTCTCACCTTATTGGTGGATCCCACACTGTCCTCTAACCTTATTGGTGGATCCCACACTGTCCTCTAACCTTATTGGTGGATCCCACACTGTCCTCTCACCTTATTGGTGGATCCCACACTGTCCTTTAACCTTATTGGTGGATCCCACACTGTCCTTTAACCTATTGGTGGATCCCACACTGTCCTCTCACCTTATTGGTGGATCCCACACTGTCCTCTCACCTTATTGGTGGATCCCACACTGTCCTCTAACCTTATTGGTGGATCCCACACTGTCCTCTAACCTTATTGGTGGATCCCACACTGTCCTCTAACCTTATTGGTGGATCCCACACTGTCCTCTCACCTCATTGGTGGATCCCACATTGTCCTCTCACCTTATTGGTGGATCCCACACAGTCCTT
>JAPMUY010010445.1:55000-60000 GCA_026901105.3 Galaxias olidus
GAGAGAGATAAAGGGAGAGAGATGGAGAGAGAGAGGGAGAGAGAGAGAGGGAGGGAGAGAGACAGAGGGAGGGAGAGAAAGAGAGTGAGGGAGGGAGAGAGAGAGAGTGAGGGGAAGGATTGTAAATAGAGGAGAGAGGATGGAAGGATGCAGAGATGGGCGAAGACAGAAACAGTGAGGCAGGATTGCTGGGAGAGAGGAAGGAGGCACAGATACAAGCAGAGAGAGAGGGGGGGAGGGAAGTAAAGAGGAAGAGGAAGATAGGAGAGGGAAGGAGACTGAAATGATGAAGGGGAGAGAGAGGGAGAGGTATGAGAGTGAGGGGTGGAAATGAGAAGGGTAGATAAGGATGGGAGGATGAAAAGAAAGAGAGCGAGAAGGACAAAACATGGAGGGGGAGGGTATGAGTGACAGAGGGGGGGGGACTAAAAAAGAGAGAGAGACAGGAAGGAGGGGGAGGAAGAAAGAGAGAGATAGGGATAGAGTGAAAGAGAGATAGAGAAGTATGGAGAGGATGGGTGGAGGACAGGAGAACTAGCAGCATTACAGAGACACTGCAGGCCTATCAGCAGAGAGAGAGAGAGAGAGGTGGGGGGGTTTGGAGAGAATAAAAAGAGAGAAGTCACAGAGGGAGAGGCAGAGAGAGGAAGAGGCGAGGAAAGGAGGAGAGGAGAGGTGGCAAGGAGGCAGGGACGGAGAGGGAAGGAGATGGAGGGAGGGAGGGAGGGAGGGATGGACAGAGACAGTGTGGAGAGAGCAGGAAAGAGAGAACGAGAAGGATAATAGGCAGAAGAAAAGAAGAATAGAGAAGGAGACGAGGGGACAGTGAGACGGGGGAGAAAAGGAGAGATGACGAGACGAAGAGAGAGCTACGGGATAAGAAAACAGAGAGAAAGGGAGAGAGAGAGAGAGAGATTAAAAGAGGGAGAGAGAGAGAGAGATTAAAAGAGGGAGAGAGAGAGAGAGATTAAAAGAGGGAGGGGAGGCAATGGGAGGAGCAGATAATGCAGTGAGGTGACAGAAGCTCAGAGAGAGAGAGAGAGAGAGAGAAAGAACGATAGAAGAGAGACACAAGAAAAAGAACGAGAGAAGAGAGAGAGGAGCGAACGAAAGAGAGAAGAGAGTCTCAGAGTCCAGTGGGTAAGTGTTATGTTGAAACCTGGGAAGGAGGAGATGGGGAAAAGGGGGGAGGAGAAAAAGGAGAAGAGGAGGAGAGAGGTGGTGGTGGGGGGGAGGGGGGGGTGCAGTGTTTAAAGCAGAGAGGAGAGAGAGATAAATAGATCAAATGAGAGAAAGGGTGAAAGAGAAAGAGAGAGAGAGAGGGAGAGGGAGGACAGAGGAGACATCAAGGAAAGAGAGAGAGAGAAAGACACACACACAGAGAGAGAGAGATAAAGAGAGAGAGAGAGAGAGAGAGAGAGAGAGAGAGAAAGAGGGAGAGGGAGAACAGAGGAGACATCAAGGAAAGAGTTGGAAGAAGGGATGGACGAAAATGTGAAGAGAGTCAGAAATGCAGGCAGAGAAGAGGATGGAGAGATACAGAGAGAGGGGAGAGCTAACGACCGCTTTTCAGAGGGTGGGGTTGAGAGAAACGGGTGAGGGAGGTAGGAAAGACGGGACAAGCTACAAGTGCTTGTAGTTATGCACGTAAATGCTCAGTGTAGGGTGCGTTTCTTCGGTGTGTGTGTGTGTGTGTGTGTGTGTGTGTGAGTGTGTCTGTGCGCGCGCGCGCGCGCGCGTGCCGTGTGTTTGTGTAGATCCACGTCCGGTATTAAATCATCTTCATCGATCACCCACACATTCTACCTAAATACATACACCTGCAGTCCCTTGCGAAGACACACGCGCACGTATTCCTTGCCCAACTCTGTGCTGACGCCAAATAAACCTTTAGGGTATGGAACCTTTTTTTTAGTTTTTTCTACATATAATGTCTATAATTGCCATTAATACCTGACATCAGGCATTATGCTCATTAATGCTGTTACACGCGCACACATAGCCTACATGTACGCGCACATATACACACCAGTACGCACGCGCACACTAACGCGCGCACATAGACACAAATACACACACACACACACACACACACACACACACACGTCCGTTTCCCTCCACTACACTCTTGCCCTCCCCTCTAGCACATGCACAGCAGTGCAAGTCTGGACAGCCTAATCACAGAGATGCACAGCTGACGAATCACTCCGCCGGCATATTGGAAAGTAGTTCCTAATTTATGGGATTTTTTATAACAGATCATGGACCCAAATCAACTTTCACAACATATATTTGTATATTATATTCAAGCGAATGGCACAGCTTGGATTTTGACTGAGAATTAAAAAAAATATATCTGAACAATGACTACATGAGTGGACGAGACTAAATGATAAAATGTGAACATACAACGTTTCATGCGAATACATTTAAATAGTTATTGTAAAATTTGGTAACTGAGCTATCTAAAAAGTTCTCCAAAATTGCACCGCGGCACTTGGGGAGAGGTAAATGTTGGTGCTGCGGATGTCCATGTAGCTTCTGAAGGTGTTATCTGGCTCCCTGGCGCGCGCACACACACACTCGCAAACACGCACACACCACTATCTGTTCATGCAGTTTGAGGCTTTGTACACTGGAGACAGACTATACCCGTCAATTAAGAGGCAATTACGCATTTTTAGATGTTTAATTTTTTTTTAATTCGTTGTATAGTGGGATCCCGTACCGAGGATAAAATATCTGAAAAGTTTTAAGTGGGAAAGAAAAGGACTCGACAAACAGGTACAGTGAAACTGCTGGTCTTCACTTTCAACTATAGCAGTCGCCAGCCAAAAGCCCAATGTTCAGTGCTTAGCTACCGCTAGCTAACTAGCTAGCATGCACGTCCAACAACTGGAAAATGTAGCTGGGGGTAGCCAAGCTAACTGGCTAACTTGCTAGCCGGCGATGTAAGCTTGTCGAAAACAAAAGGGTCAGAATGTCCAGCATCCGAAGGCATTGTGGAGAAAATATAGAGTAAAATTAAAATTATTTGTATAATATTTTCTTTTCTGTTTTTAAATACCCCTAAACGCCGGGTGGCTTTCTACGTTTACGTACGTAACTCACGTTGGTTTGGTGGCGTTTCATGCGATTGTGTGTGTATGTGTGACTCAAACTTTGATGATGCGAGACAGAGAAAGGAGGAGTATAATAATAATATAATAATAACGTAACAAGAAATAAGATTGTCTAATGACACTTTCATGAAATAACTACTATTTGAATTGACGTTAGTTCAATGAAGCCGTTGCAAATGAACTACAAGAAATTGATTGTACTTTCTTTAATTTTTTTTTTTACAAACCGGACCAACTTATCGCAAAGCTGTATCGCTCGTACATGGCTGTCACATTTCTAAAACGTGATTATTATGATCCAACTTTTGTATATACATAGTTAATTAAGAAGCAGCTTAATCGAGATGACGAGTCAGATGTTGAGAATAATTTTGGTTACCACCGTTTTGTATGACTGGGGAGGTACAAGGCAGGAACCTAATCAATCAATTCAGTCAGAAAGGGAATGGGCGGGATTTATACGAGTTTTGTCATATTTGTGAAAGAAATCATTTTATCAAAAATAAGTGCCCAATTTTTACGTGTGTATATGTTGCCTTGTGGCTTTCTAGCTGTGTCAAAGTTGCAGTCGTCAATTAGGTTGTCGAGTAGTTAGGACGGGGAACGGGGGGGGGGGGGGGGGGGGGTAGCGCGAGACAAAGACCTCCCGGTCACTTTATTGTCTAGTACTGGCTCCTTATAGTATCTTAACGGAACAAGCTGTAAGTCAGTTAATACGATGCTCTGAAATATTACGGTTTATATTTAGGTTTTAATTTGTATTTTCAATTATATCTCGTGATATGTCATATGAATTTGGTCTAACATAAGATATTATAAGAAAGTTGGTCCTACAACTTTGAAATGTCGAAAGTGCTCTGCGTGTCCGTCTGGGTTCAGAGTGGTTGTGGATCTCCTAGCATGTCGACTTATTTTTCCGTTCAGAAATTTGTTTCACTTTATAAATACTCATGAAAGGATAAAATATATTGGTGTGTTTGGAAGATGGTAAATACATAAATTAATCAGATATTTTTGTGTAATTGATTTATGTTACTTGCACCTGTTTTTTTTGGCATGGTTTGCCCTCTGTTGGTTGAACAACGAATGAACCGTAATTTTTCATGGAACCGACAGTGTCCCCGTCTGACCGTCTAGGATTCTTTTGTATCACGACTGGCTGGCAAGACTCGGTGTCCCAACCAGGGTTCTAAGAAACGGAGGAGGCATCAAAAATAAAATAAAAAAACGGAAAAAAACCAACACGCTGGTCTTGACTTCATCATCCAGAAGAAACAATTTATTATTTAACGGAATGGTACATGTTGTTGATGTGTTAGTGTGCGTGTGTTTACATGTTGTTTAATTGAGATACAGAAGAGGAGTGTGTTTTTTAAGTGGTAGTACTAGTATACATGTGACAGTGAGTTTGTTGGCACTCAGTATAAATGATGTGTGTTGATATAATGTCAGTGTAAGAGGCTTATCCATTGGGATGTTTTCAGAGTGTGATATAAGCTAGCTCAAAAGACACTTTCTTTGTTGCCATGGAGAACAGCCGAATCTGGTGACAAACACGTAACTAGGGGCTGAAAGTTGGTACCGGGTTGGTTACTGTTGTCTTGGTGACATGTAGATAGTATTCCACACTTTTGTGCTAAAGGATGGCCCAACCTTTTGAGGTCTACATGTTAAAAAATCAATAAATAACAATAAGCAATGCCTCCAAAAAAAACTATACCTAAAATGTAGTTTTATTTAAAAAATATTACTATAAAGTAGTAATAATAAAGTATTAATGAGTTAAAACACATTTCTTTGGTCACCAAATACCTTATTTACAAAATACCTTTTAATTTCCTAATCTACCAGAAAGCAAATACTGACGTCAGTTTGTAG
>JAPMUY010010445.1:77500-95000 GCA_026901105.3 Galaxias olidus
TAACATGTGGATAGAGGTCAGAGGTCAGAAAAGGGTTGAACTCTGAATTTACTGGACGTTTGTCCCTCTCTCGCTCTCCTGACAGGTGAAGATGGAAGACTCTCCCCCCTCCTCCGCCGCCACCCCTCCCCCTCTCTCCCAGCCTCCCCCCCTGCTCCGCCCCGCCCCTCCCTCGGCCCCGCCCAGCCTCCTGCGACAGCCCCCGCCCCTTCAGACACGCCCACTCCACAACCGAACGCCCCACAACCACCCGCCCCCCCCACTGATACGGCCTGCCGTGGCGACCTCCGGCCAGGGGGGGGGCTCTAGCCTACGCTCCTCCTCCTCTTCCTCCTCTCCCCCCAGCTCCTCCTCCTCTTCCTCCTCCGTTGCTGCTGCTGCTGCTGCAGGGGGCTTGGCGCCTCCGTCACTGCTGGGGATGAAGGTGGAGCAGACCAATCACTGACACGTGCTCCTCACCTAGGACCTGCCTCCGTAGTCTCCTTGATTCCTCAGTCCTAACCCCCCTAGTCTCCTTGATTCCTCAGTCCTAACCCCACCCCCTCTGAGTAGTCTTAAGCCCTTAGGTGTCTTTGAATCCTAGCTTTCCTGTTTCCTGCGTCCTCGTTCCCTTGCGTGTGTGATTCCCGTACTAGCTGTCCTGCTTCCTGAACGCCCAGACCTCTACCTCCTAGCCCCCCCGAGTCTCTACAAACACTCCATCCTCCCTAGCCCCCCGAGTCTCTACAAACACTCCATCCTCCTAGCCCCCCCGAGTCTCTACAAACACTCCATCCTCCTAGCCCCCCCGAGTCTCTACAAACACTCCATCCTCCTAGCCCCCCCGAGTCTCTACAAACACTCCATCCTCCTAGCCCCCGAGTCTCTACAAACACTCCATCCTCCTAGCCCCCCCGAGTCTCTACAAACACTCCATCCTCCTAGCCCCCCCGAGTCTCTACAAACACTCCATCCTCCTCTCCCAGGACAAATGCTCTCTGCTTGTAAGGACACTGCGTTCTTACACACACACACACACACACACACACACACACACACACACACACACACACACACACACCACAAAGATGTACAAGACAGAAAACAAAGAACTTGCGAGCCCACCCACCTGTAAGTCTCCGCCCCCCCCCCTCTCCCAGAGCACAGTTGGAAAGGCGCGCGTCGGATCGTCAAGGCGACAGAGGATGCCATGACAACGGACACCCCCCTCTCTCTACCCTCTGCAGCATCCTCTGCGAGGCCCGTCTCCATGGCAACAGGGAACATCTGTAATGTGAAGGGAGTGCAACGATGGAGTGTACCTATGCGCGCGCGCGCACACACACACACACACACACACACACACACACACACACACACACACACACACAGAGGTCCGTTCTAATGGGCAGGTGTCAGGTTGGCGTGGGCTTCCTGGCGTTCTGCTAAGAGAGAAAGGAGACTGTTGAGATTGATGGGAGTGCTCACTTCCTGGTGTGGCAGCCAGCTTTTGATATCCCTCCACGTTGCCATGGTTGCAGTTCAGGTCCCCAACGTCCTTCTGCCCTGAGCCTAGAGAGAGATAAACACTGTGCGGGGTCAGGGGGTCACAGCGCTCCCTATCTAGGCGATCCCGTTGCCGTGGAATCGGGCTATCTGTCCGTCTGTCTCGTCGTACTTTCATGGGGACATCAACGGAGGAAAATGTACCGGCGCGGCCATTTCGCTAATCCTTACACCTATCCCACTGCTTTTCAGATCTAATACTTACACCTATCCCACAGCTTTTCAGATCTAATACTTACACCTATCCCACTGCTTTTCAGATCTAATCCTTACACCTATCCCACTGCTTTTCAGATCTAATACTTACACCTATCCCACTGCTTTTCAGATCTAATCCTTACACCTATCCCACTGCTTTTCAGATCTAATACTTACACCTATCCCACTGCTTTTCAGATCTAATCCTTACACCTATCCCACTGCTTTTCAGATCTGATACTTACGCCTATCCCACTGCGTTTCAGATCTGTGTGTGTGTAAGGCTATTTCTAGAATAAAGGGGGTAGAAAGAATGGGAATGAAAGAAAAAAAGATGGAGAGTTTTGTCACTCCTGTTTTTTTCATAGCCATGTGTCGATAGAGTTAAATTCAGTGAAGTTTTATTTTCTACGGCTAGAGGTTTTAGGTTTGTATGTAGGGTGGTTATTGTTGGTAGCCTAGGTAATGGTAGCGCTATACTTTGTAATTAACGGAGTACTAAAAATGTCCATTTACCCATAGTGCTCATCATCAGATTTAGCCTATGTAATGGTAGCGCTAGCATAGTGCTCATCATCAGATTTAGCCTATGTAATGGTAGCGCTAGCATAGTGCTCATCATCAGATTTAGCCTATGTAATGGTAGCGCTAGCATAGTGCTCATCATCAGATTTAGCCTATGGGTGATTTGTTTGTTTTTTATCATCGCTAAATTCATTTGGATATTTCCACTAATTGATGAGAGACATCACAGGATCATCACTTTGCGGGTTGTGATTTTTCTTTCCTTGTTTAAAAACCTTGTGGTCAACGCCAGTGACTGGAGAATCTGCTGTCTGCTGAAGTGTGGTTTGGGCCTTTTTCAAGTGACTTAAAGGTGAGCTCAGGAGTATGACGTTTGTTCATGGATGACCTGGGAGTAGATTAACAACAGTTAGGAGATGATGATTGTTTGAAGCTTGGACATTTTTTTTTTTTTCGCTGGCCATCTAAATATTAAAGGAATGACAGTTTCAAGGGAGGGTTTGCGTCTTCGTTCCACACACACTTACATCCAGACCTTATTCAAAAAAGTTTATTATATAAACATTTCACTTTTCCAGGGTTCACAAATGGCCTAAATCTGTATTGGAATAAAACAACAATTTACAGCAGTAATAACCAATTAAGTGGCGGTATTAGTTGGCCTTAATGTGCTGCATATTTTGCTTCTTATGATCTCTTGGTAATTTTTTACAGAATGGCCGATTTTGTCCCTGTTGTGCTGTAACACACTGGTGCCACATCCGAAGACTCGTTAAACAAATGGTGATGAGGGTGAACATCTGATGACCATCGTCATGGCTTTGTCATATCTCTGATCTTTACCTTTAAAATACTCTGCTTGAAGGGGGTTGGAAAGTCAACGTTGATTTTACTTCCAACTTTCTGTGTTACTTGGGTTTCAACAAAAGGCGGGAAATTGTAGAGATTCTGGTTCTGTTTTTTTTTTCTACTTGATGCACCTGAGTGCCAGTTGATTTACAATTTGAATTGAAATCGACTGCTAATAGGTTTACCTCACCCAGGAAGTTGGAATGAATTTCCACTTTTGACTCTCTTTAGTGAATGACTGTATCTTGAAGTGGCATCTTATTGCTGAATGTGGCTTTTCAGTGGTTTGCTGTCAGACTGTGATGTAGAAAATTGACTTTTTTGTTTTTCTTTTGGAAAAGTACCAGGTGCGATGTTGAGAAGTTGTTTACATGATTGAGACTGATTTTCTTGTGTTCTGCTTTTGTTATTGATATTTTAAAGTATTTTTTTCTTTTTATATATAGAATAAATAAATGGTCTACAACAACATTTGTACTTTTTTTTCTTTTCAAATTTGTGTAAAGAGATTCTCAGATCAGCATTTCTTAACCGGTGTGCCGTGGAATTTTGGGCAAAGTCAGATTTGGGAAAGAAAAACAAATCTGTCTTCAGTTTTACATCTGGAATAATAACCGTTATGTAAGGGGCTTCAGTTTTACATCTGGAATAATAACCGTTATGTAAGGGGCTGGCTTCAGTTTTACATCTGGAATAATAACCGTTATGTAAGGGGCTTCAGTTTTACATCTGGAATAATAACCGTTATGTAAGGGGCTGGCTTCAGTTTTACATCTGGAATAATAACCGTTATGTAAGGGGCTTCAGTTTTACATTTTACATCTAGGGGTGTTCAAACTGGAATAATAAATACGTTTTACGAATAATAAGTTATGTAAGGGGGTTTTACATCTGGAATTCAGTTTTACATCTAGGGTGTTCAAACAAATAAATACGTTTACGAGGCGGGGGGCTGGCTTCAGTTTTACATCTAGGGTGTTCAAACAAATAAATACGTTTACGAGGCGGGGGGCTTGCTTCAGTTTTACATCTAGGGTGTTCAAACAAATAAATACGTTTACGAAAGTGTGCCGCGGGTTGGGAAAGATTGTTCTAGATGAATGTATTTTGTGAAACAACAAACTATGAAATAGAATGGTTAATATTAAACTGAAAATAAAACACTAAGAGGTAGAGATAATTAATGCAATCCATGATGTCGCATCCATAACACCGCAAATCCACAAATCCAAAACCTGTTCCTTAAACAAACACACATAACAGAAAGGGAGCGAGGAGACCGTTTAGTTATGCTGGTTTCTTTTTTCAACACAACCAGTTTTAAAATTTTAATGTCATTTGTTTTTTTTTTATTCCTATCATTGATATTTTCATAATTTTTGTCTTTCACAAAAAAAGAACATAGTACATTTTGAGAGTTGATCAATCTCAACCCCCCCCCATCCCTACCACTGAAGTTACAGTTCGCTCCAAAAAAAAAACATTTCAATCAACGTAAAATTACAGCAATATAAAACAAAACAATGTAAAATCAAATCAACCCTGAAATATAAGATAATAAAACAATAGTCATAATAATAATTATAATCAAAAGAATACCCAGCACCTTCAAACAGTCCATCATTATTTAAAAGAAAAGACGAAGAAAAGACGTTATAAACCGAAAAGATCCTCCGTGATAAAACGTTTCTTTTTGTTGATGCCAAAAGACTAAAGTGTGCAGGTGATATGAGGCAGACAACCTCTGACCTCTGACCCCACCCCCTCCTTTAATTCTCTCCACACAGGAAACAGAAAGGGAATGAGAGGACGACAGAAACGGAGAGAATCGTAAAATGTATCTTTACCGATTCCAAATGATGTTTTCTCTTTTAGTGTCTCGTACAACACACACACACACACACACACACACACACACACACACAACAAACATACATTTGGCTTTGTCCTAAAGATACAGACATACAATCCTCATCCCTCTCTTCTGGCACTAGAAGGCCCTTCTCAGTCATTTGAAGTCAAAGGTCATTTTGACACCACCCCCCCGCTTTCAATAAAGCACAAATATCAACAACCAGCCGTTACTAATTCATCATCATCATCATCATCATCATCGTCATCATCGTCAGCCTAGGCAGGTGTGCCAACAAGAGTATAACGGAAGGCGTGTGTGTGTGTGTGTGTTTAAGCATGAGAGAGAGAGAGAGAGAGAGAGAGGTGAAGTAGTGAGAGTAGGTGCACTGAGAAAAGAAAAAATGCATTTAAGAAGTGATCAACAACCCAACCCACAAAACACCAGCCCCAAAGTCCAGCAAACAAGAGGAATAGATAGAGATATCAAAAATCAAATGGACATGTGTGCTTCTCCATTCATTTTCCATTGAGCCATTTACATACATACACACACAGACGTTTATAATTTAATACTCCTATAGTTTCAACATGGTTCTTTACTCTTGCGGAAAGGTGGATGAGTAGAAAAAAGAGAAGATGAGGTTGAACAGGTGAGTGTTGTCTTTCTGCGTAAGAAGGCACAACTATAAATCAACAGGATAATATCAAAAGAAATTATCATTTTGTTTGGTGACATAAAAAACAAAACGGTAAATGAATAAAGTGTCTTTTTTTTTCATTCTTATAATTTTTTTTATACTTCAGATAAAAGGCAACACAGAAGCATCCCCGCGTTCCAGTGCACAACTCCTTTTAAACCAAACCAGCGAAAAGAGAAACAAAAAGATCTCCTAAAGAAAACAGGGATGAGAAGGAGGAGAGGAACACCTCCGTCAGTCCACTGGCCTACCACACAGGGATAGAGGGATGGCCCCCCCCCCAAAAGAAAATATAAAGGTTGTGAAGAGAGGAGCGCTTCATTAGAGATCAGAAAGAGAGAGAACGTGAGGGTGTAAGGAGGGAGAGGTGATACTGGAAGAGTTTCTGTCTGACAGAGTCCCTGTTCCCTGTTTAAACAGCAGAACACACTGCAGAGTCCTGTCTGTTCAGGATTCTGTGTGTGTGTGTGTGTGGTGTGGTGGTGAGTGTGTGTGTGTGCGTGGTGTGGTGGTGAGTAGGGGTACTGAGTGTGTGTGTGTGTGTGTGTGTGTGGTGTGGTGGTGAGTAGGGGCACTGAGTGTGTGTGTATGTGTGTGTGTGTGAGAGAGAGATGGAAAGCCACAGTCCACCTCCAGGCTTGAGTGAGAGTCCGTTCCATGTTACAGGCAGAACTTGGCTCGGAACGAGACAACCCACATCCGGTCCAGTCAAATTCCGGAATCCGTTCCACGTGTTCCATAAAGCCAGCTGGTGTTCCATGGTCCAGAACTCTCCTTAGCGAAGTTCCGACTGAGTTGAACAGAGCGGGTTACATAAAAACTATTTGTCCTCTGTTGTTTTTTAATCTATTTATTGATCATCTTTCCTCCCCTCCATCCCTCCATCTGTTTCTCCACACAGGGAGAGCTAAAGTTAAAGAGAGGAGTGGTAATGCTGGGAACCAGATGAAAAACAGACGCGGAACCCGCATGCAGCGTACAGAACAGGACAGAACCCAGATGGAACCCGACAGAACGTCTCTCTCTCTCACACACACACACACACACACACACGCACACGCACACGCACACGCACACGCACACACACACGCACACACGCTCGCTCTCTTGCTGTCTGACCTTGGGAATAAAGAATCTCTGGCAGAGGGTTTGGAACCCCCGGAAACATGGAACCGTAGACCTCTTCCCTGGAACGTTATTTTTTTGGTTTTTGTTTTTATAGCAGACGACTTTTTTTCAGGCCTCCGATATAGAATTCCACAGCACTGGACTTCAATCACTGTTACCATGACAACCGTTTGAAGAGGAGGGGAAAAAACTAAAAAGTGACCCACACCCTCCCTCTCCCCAATGGTCCCGTGTGCCCCCCCCCGCCCCCCTCACCCACTGCTGTCTCTGGAGACTCCTATGCTTCTCCCAGGACTCAACCTGATCTTCTCAACAGAAAACACTTTCTTCCTCTCTCTCTCTCTCTCTCTCTCTCTCTCTCTCTCTCTCAACCCCTCTATCTCCTGTCACTCCACTTCTACTCCTCCCTCCCTCCCTCCCTCCCTCCCTCACAGTTTGAGCTCGTTGGCCACCTTGGAGGCGATGTTCTTGAAGGCCATGGACGTGCCAGAGATCCTTTTAAAACGCACCCCGTTGAGTGACAGGCGGGGCAGCTTGCACACCTCCATTTCCCATTGGACGAAGTCATCACGGGCGGGGTTTCCCGACACGCACAGCAGCATGTAGCGCTCACGCAGCTCGTACTCGCAGCTGTTAGAGTCCAGAACCTTCCGGATCTCTCTCATCATCTCGCCGGGCTCCATGGACGAGGTGGTCTTCATCGACCAGGTGAAGCGCAGCGAGCGCGGCTTAGTGGGGTCCTTGTGGCCCCCGGGGGCCAGGAGGGAGCCAGGGGGCCCCTGGCCGGGAGGCGGGGTGTGGGCGGAGCCGGGGGAGGAGGAGGAGCCCTTGTTCTCGTCGTTGTTGGGGGGCGAGGAAGAGGAGGAGGAGAGGACGCCGCCCGACGTCTTCTCTGCTTTGTCCGCTGTGCTGCTCAGCATCGACCTGGAGGAGGAGGAGAGGAGAGAGAGAGAAAAAGAAAAGACAGGAGTGAAGATGGAGAGAGAGACAAAGAAAAGAGTTGAGACAGGGGAAGAGTTGTTAGGAGCAGAGGAACAGGAAGACACACACACGACAGGAAAACCATTTAGGAAGTACCCCAGTGTGTGGCTGTGTTCTGCGTATGGAGACAGGAAAACCATTTAGGAAGTACCCCAGTGTGTGGCTGTGTTCTGCAATCTGGTCTGAAACCCCAGTGTGTGGCTGTGTTCTGCAATCTGGTCTGAAACCCTCCTGAGATGAAGACACTAGGAGTGTGTGTGTGTGTGATCTCAAGGCAAACAGATGGGATGTCTCCACAGCCACATAAAGGAGTGTCTTCATAAAAGTCACAGTCACACACTCCCAACTATCCCACCTACAACTCATTCAAACAGAAGCTACCATTCGCTAACACTCAGATCTTTCACATCTGATTGGTTAAAACATTTTTATTTTTGTATCCCCATCACCAATTAGCCAATTACAGCGCAGTCAGAACCTTCTCTCATCCAATCACAACTATCCCCAGCTCGAAACATCTACTGATTCAGTCTAGAATTAAGACAGCCTGATCGTTTGATTATGTCTGGCCAGCAGTTTGTAGTTTTCTTGATGTGGTCTCTGTTTGATTCTCACCTGCTCCCCTCATCCCGACCCTCTCCCTCATACGGACTCCTCGAGAAAAATCGACACAAGTTTAGTTTCTGGGAGGCTGAGCTGCGTTTGAACAGGTACAGTACTGTATACAGGGCACAGCATTCCCCTCCCTGTGCCACGCTAAACCACTTCCACATCACCAGCGAGTTCTAGAACCCGGGAAAAGACCATTCCAATTCCATTCCAGAGCGCGTTTTGGAGTCCTGCGTGAGCCACAGAGCTCTTCTGTGTGAGAGGGGAACTATACAGTCCTACTACTAATACCATGATGCATTGCACAGGACAACTCACTCCTTTTGTTCTTACTGGTAATAGTCAGGTCTCTATAGGATTCACGCACACACAGTTTAAGAGCACATTATTCAAATGAATGACTGTGAAAAATTTAAATACTAAAACACGGAAGGGAAAAGATTTGAATGGGATGCTTTGGAATGATCCTGGAATGGACAGGTTTGGTTTGGATGACGATGGGAATGGACTGGTTTGGAATGGACTGGAATGGTTAGCATGGACAGGACGAGTGCTGTGCCTACACAGGAAGGAAAAGGGCAGGTTAATTCTAATCCACCGCCGTTACCACGGTAACGCCGACATTCCCAACCCACACCTGGAGCCCCAGTAACTCTGACATCACTGACTATCGCTGTCACCACGGTAACTCAGATTTGTACCCCACATAACAGATATCATTGTTAGACGTTGCTGTTGATAATATACCTAAAGGTGTTTCTAGACCCACACATACACGCAGAGACAGAAGATAAACAACGCAACTTTAGACTCGTACTACAAGAGGAGAGAGACTGACCAACCATGGATAGAATGACAGACACGCAGACAGACAGACAGACAGGCAGGCAGGCAGGCAGACAGAAAACACACAACAGTAGACAACAAAAGAGGGACAGTGAAAAAAGACAGACAGACAGACAGACAGACAGACAGACAGAACAGAACAGAACAGACAGACAGACAGGCAGGCAGACAGACAGGCAGACAGGCAGGCAGACAGACAGACAGACAGGCAGGCAGACAGACCAGAACAGAACAGAACAGACAGACAGACAGACAGAACAGAACAGAACAGAACAGAACAGACAGACAGACAGGCAGGCAGACAGAACAGAACAGAACAGAACAGGCAGGCAGACAGGCAGGCAGACAGAACAGAACAGGCAGGCAGACAGGCAGGCAGGCAGGCAGGCAGGCAGACAGACAGGCAGGCAGACCGACAAACAGACCAGAACAGACCGACCGACCGACAGACAGGCAGGCAGACAGAACAGAACAGAACAGAACAGGCAGGCAGACAGGCAGGCAGACAGAACAGAACAGAACAGAACAGGCAGGCAGGCAGACAGACAGACAGACAGGCAGCCAGACAGAACAGAACAGAACAGGCAGGCAGACAGACAGGCAGACAGACAGCATAGATACTTCTAACATTCTAAAGTGACATGTCTTAACACAGATATAGAACATTAGTGTTCTATCTCTGTGTTTTAAAGGGTAGAGGTGGAGCACTAGTGTTCTATCTCTGTGTTTTAAAGGGTAGAGGTAAAGCACTAGTGTTCTATCTCTGTGTTTTAAAGGGTAGAGGTGGAGCACTAGTGTTCTATCTCTGTGTTTTAAAGGGTAGAGGTAGAGCACTAGTGTTCTATCTCTGTGTTTTAAAGGGTAGAGGTAGAGCACTAGTGTTCTATCTCTGTGTTTTAAAGGGTAGAGGTAAAGCACTAGTGTTCTATCTCTGTGTTTTAAAGGGTAGAGGTGGAGCACTAGTGTTCTATCTCTGTGTTTTAAAGGGTAGAGGTGGAGCACTAGTGTTCTATCTCTGTGTTTTAAAGGGTAGAGGTAAAGCACTAGTGTTCTATCTCTGTGTTTTAAAGGGTAGAGGTAAAGCACTAGTGTTCTATCTCTGTGTTTTAAAGGGTAGAGGTGGAGCACTAGTGTTCTATCTCTGTGTTTTAAAGGGTAGAGGTAAAGCACTAGTGTTCTATCTCTGTGTTTTAAAGGGTAGAGGTAAAGCACTAGTGTTCTATCTCTGTGTTTTAAAGGGTAGAGGTGGAGCACTAGTGTTCTATCTCTGTGTTTTAAAGGGTAGAGGTAAAGCACTAGTGTTCTATCTCTGTGTTTTAAAGGGTAGAGGTAAAGCACTAGTGTTCTATCTCTGTGTTTTAAAGGGTAGAGGTGGAGCACTAGTGTTCTATCTCTGTGTTTTAAAGGGTAGAGGTGGAGCACTAGTGTTCTATCTCTGTGTTTTAAAGGGTAGAGGTGGAGCACTAGTGTTCTATCTCTGTGTTTTAAAGGGTAGAGGTAAAGCACTAGTGTTCTATCTCTGTGTTTTAAAGGGTAGAGGTAAAGCACTAGTGTTCTATCTCTGTGTTTTAAAGGGTAGAGGTAAAGCACTAGTGTTCTATCTCTGTGTTTTAAAGGGTAGAGGTAAAGCACTAGTGTTCTATCTCTGTGTTTTAAAGGGTAGAGGTGGAGCACTAGTGTTCTATCTCTGTGTTTTAAAGGGTGGAGGTAAAGCACTAGTGTTCTATCTCTGTGTTTTAAAGGGTAGAGGTAAAGCACTAGTGTTCTATCTCTGTGTTTTAAAGGGTAGAGGTGGAGCACTAGTGTTCTATCTCTGTGTTTTAAAGGGTAGAGGTGGTCGAGTCAACGTCCGACTAGGAAGTCAAATGGTGTTTTCGTTTACAGTGAAATCACAAACACCTTGTTTGGCCGTGGCCCAAAACGCCCCTAATGACATCACTCTACTACCTTTAACTTTCAATCTGGATTTGATATAAAACAACAGGATGTTACAGTTAGATTCATATTTAAATACTGTAATAGACAAAGCCAGAACACCTCCTGCAATTGAAAAGATGGTTAGTGGTGACATTTCAAAATAAAAGCCTGTTAGGGGACAGTGAGGATGAACAATGAAGGGGTGAGCCTAAAGTAACCGTCTCCCGAAGATCTCCTTCCCAAAACAAAAGACCAGCTGAGGTTCCTTCATAGATCTCCAAAAGCATATATCTGGGCTCAGCACGTTGGCTCACACCAATTATAATACTTTTAGATCTTTATGACAAGAGGAGCACCTCCATAGGTGGGTGACCTGATTTTAAATAGGTGTTATTGTTTGTTTTGGCCACTAGGGGGAACTGTGGTCTACTACAAAAAGTGTAGACTGACACTTCACCTAATGGCAGCAACTCTCTAAAGGTACGTGTGTGTGTGTGTGTGTGTGTGTGTGTGTGTGTGTAGGTATGAGGTGTGTGTGTGTGTAGGTCTGAGGTGTGTGTGCCTGTGTAGGTATGATGTGTGCGTGTGTGTGTGTGTAGGTATGATGTGCGTGTGCCTGTGTGTGTGTGTGTGTGTAGGTATGAGGTGTGTGTGCCTGTGTAGGTATGATGTGTGCGTGTGTGTGTGTGTAGGTATGAGGTGTGTGTATGTGTGTGTGTGTGTGTAGGTATGAGGTGTGTGTGCCTGTGTAGGTATGTGTGTGTGTGTGTGTGTGTGTGTAGGTATGATGTGCGTGTGTGTGTAAGTATGAGGTGTGTGTGTGTGTAGGTATGGTGTGTGTGTGTGTGTGTGTGTGTGTGTGTGTGTAGGTATAAGGTGCTTGTGTGTGCCTGTGTAGGTATGGTGTGTGTGTGTGTGTAGGTATCCATAACGAAAGGCGTGCTCCAGCCAAATGTGGGTCAAAGTTCAGCCTGCGTCTTCTGATGCTGTTAGATAGCCATCGCCATGAAGAGAGAAAGGGGAAAGAGGGGAAGAAAAATTAAAAGAAAGAGAACAGCGCCGCCTCCAGAAAACAGCTTCCTTGAAACCCCGCCATCCCTCCGTTTCCTCTCCTCCTCTCCTCCTTGTCTTTCTAGAGATACAAAACAATGAAATGAAGTCGTCTCTAGAATGTCAGACCTCATGATCGTTAGATACACGCTAACTATAAGGAATCATAATCAGATTAAAGCATCATTATTATTAAGCATTATTTCTGCTACAGCTATCAAAGATCTGAGACTACTACAGGAGAGGAGTGAGATCTAGGAAAGTCTCCGTTGTTCTAAAAACCTACGACCCTGTCCCTCTCCCCCCTCAAACCTACGACCCTGTCCCTCTCCCCCCTCAAACCTACGACCCCGTCCCTCTCTCATAATCGCTCTCTCTCCCTCCCTCCACCTCTCTCTCCCTCCCTCCCTCCCTCCCTCTCTCTCTCTCTCCCTCCCTCCCCCATCTCTCTCTCATAATCGCTCTTTCTCTCCCTCCCTCCCCTCTCTCTACCTCTTTCTCTCCCTCTTATTTTATTTAATGTAACCAACCAAACCGTCACACCAGGACCTCGTCAATCCATTTCCTCCTGATCACTTCCTGTCACCTAGGTGACATCACATCCTGTCTGGCAATGGTGCTCGGGAGTCAACGGAGGAAGAGTGTGTGTGTGTGTGTGTGTGTGTATGTGTGTGTGTGCGTCACACTATCCGTGTACACGTTTTCTTTCTACGACAGATGACCTCACAACAAGTGGATGGATGGTTGGGAGTGGGAGGAGGAGGAGGAGGAGGAGGAGGAGGAGGAGGAGGAGGAGGGGAAAGGTATGGAGGGATGGAGAGATAGGAGAGGTGTTATTATGCCGGTGTGGGAGGAGGGGGGCGTTAGTAAATTGGGCCAAAAACACGGGCACTCGAAACCAACGGCAACCACAGGAGAACGAGGAAGGAGGGGAAAAACAAGGGATTCAAAGTTCAAAGGGCACAACGACAAAAAGCTGCTTGGAGCATCAAAAAAGGGGCTTACAAAAATATAGGTATTTCAAAAAGGGGTTATTCAGTGAAGTGGATATTGCCTACCTTCTAGGGAACCTGAGTGAGAGATTTCTACAAAATAACAAAAGAAAGAAAACAAAAAGAGAAAACAAAGCAGAAAAAAAGAAAAATATGTATATTTGTTTCAACAAAAACAATACCATTTACATGAGCTAAGTTACCTAAAGTAATATCCTAGAGGCTGAAATCAAACAATACCATTTACGTGAGCTAAGTTACCTAAAGTATTATCCTACAGGCTGAAGCTACGGGGTTTTTGAACGTGTGAACATGTTAAATGTAAGTGTAAAAAAAAACCAGATCCTCAGGATTCTCACAGATTCTATGGTAAAATGGATTCTGTTAAAACACATAAACACCTCCCACCCCCCCTTTACACTCTTAATAGGAGATGGAATGTTCCAAGACACAGCGAGAAGTCTTGGGCTGAATCACGTGACCCTGAAAAGAAGGGGGGTGTTTTGTGAGGTGAAATGGTGAAATATGCAGTGAGGTGAAGAGAAAATAGGAGACTTTATCTCTAATCTAAATATTATATTTCTTAAACTCACTCTCTGTCACCTTCGCACACAAGGTGCGTGTGTGTGTGTGAGTGTGTGTGTAAGGAGTAAAACATCACTCTTCTGGTTCTAGGTGAAATGCTGAGGTCAGGTTATGTGATATGTTAATATAACACTGACCTAACCAACCTGTGTGTGTGTGTGTGTGTGTGTGTGTGTGTGTGAGTGTGTCCCTGTGTGTCTGTCAGTCAAACCTTACAGTTGAAACTTGACCTCTGTCTACACCCATCCTACTTCCTATCAGAATGCCATGCCAAGCCAGTTTGTGTGTGTGTGTGTGTGTGTGTGTGTGTGCCCGCCAAGGTGTCCCCACCAATGGTATTTATAGTTCAGGGAAAAGTGCTATCTCCACTGTAGCCATGGATACTGTGGGCACGGCACTGTTCCTAAAGCAGGAGCGCTGCGGACTGTCTGTCGGTCCCTCTACACACACACACACACACACACACACACACACACACACACACACGTCCTTCACCTCCCCCTAGTGTTTTTCTTCTCTCCTCTTCCTCCCAGTCTCTCTCTTCTCTTCCTCTCCAGTCTATCTCTCCTCCTCTTCCTCTCCAGTCTATCTCTCCTCTTCCTCTCCCAGTCTCTCTCTCCTACTCTTCCTCTCTGGTGTCTCTCTCTGACTCACCCTCCTCGTTGACTAAGTCTCTTGTCTCCTCGGCCTCCCCCTGCCGTTAGACGTTACCAGCACACACGGGGTTAACTCCTAGCGGATCTCAAGCCTTCCTCATGTCCTCCACACTCTCAAACGCACCATATGTAACCATTCCTCCTGTGTTAGGGTCGGCACCGACCCGTTAACATAGGAGATGGTAACAGAAAGAGGAAGGTTACCCATTCCCTTCATCCATAGAAACCAGAAGGAACACATGCTGTTGATTAGGAAACAAAGTCATAACTATGTACATACATATTTATACTATTACTTAGA
The DNA here is from genome assembly GCA_026901105.3 of Galaxias olidus. NCBI lineage: Eukaryota > Metazoa > Chordata > Actinopteri > Galaxiiformes > Galaxiidae > Galaxias > Galaxias olidus. The sequence goes on from JAPMUY010010445.1 coordinate 92,235, forward strand.
CTATACTATTATACTTATACTATTACTTATTCGATACTATTACACTATTACTTAGACTATACTATTATACTATTACTTATTCGATACTATTACACTATTACTTAGACTATACTATTATACTATTACTTATACTATACTATTATACTATTACTTATACTATACTATTATACTATTACTTATACTATACTATTATACTATTACTTATACTAAACTATTATACTATTACTTATACTATACTATTATACTATTACTTATACTATACTATTATACTATTACTTATACTAAACTATTATACTATTACTTATACTATTACACTATTACTTAGACTATACTATTACACTATTACTTATACTATACTATTATACTATTACTTATACTAAACTATTATACTATTACTTATACTATACTATTATACTATTACTTAGACTATACTTAGATACAATAAGATGTAGAGCAAAACAGTAGATCCAGAAATAATCCCTCTCTCCATCCCTCATCCTCTTTTTCTACCCGTCTTCTCCTCCCTCATTCCTCCCATATATCGATCCCTCTCTTTCTCTCCTGAGTCACCTCGGAGCAACCTCCTTCTTTTATTCCATCTCTCCTCACGACTACCTCCTCCATTACCAGCGTGCACTCATCCCTGTCATCCTTCGTTCATTAACCCTTTTCTTTCTGTTCTCACTCACATAAGTTGGAACAAACAAACCCTATTACCACCCCCCCATCCATCCATCCATCCATCCATCCATTCACCTACCCATCCATCCATCCATCCACTCACCTACCCATCCACCCACCCCTCCCTCCCTCCCTCCCACCCACCCACCCTCCCTCCCTCCCTCCCTCTCTCCCTCCCTCCCTCCCTCTCTCCCTCCCTCCCTCCCTCCCTCCCTCCACCCACCCACCCCTCCCACAGTGGTTCTTTGGTCCCTGGGTTTAGTGGGCGTGACTCACCTGCGTACAAACTTGGAGGTGAACTTGCTGAAGATGCCGGTGGCGCCGTGCGTGCGCCTCACCTGGCTGTTGCCATGCGACAGGGACGGGGAGGCGGGGCCCCCTGGGTAGGAGCCCTGCTGGTCCCGCGCCCCGCGCTGCTGGCCCGCGTGGAACGTGCTGCGGATGCCCACCCCCCGGGAGAAGTTGGTACGGTCCGTGGAGGCGGAGCTGCTGATGTTGTGGGCCGAGGGGGAGGCCACGGGGGCGCGCTGAGGGGGGGCGCTGTGAGGGGAGGGAGGAGACAGAGAGGAGGAGGAGGAGAGGAGGTGAGATGGCGAAGGAGTACGAAACACATTTAGAAGTTACTCTTCCAGCATAGATTGTAAACACACTCTTTCACTCACTCTCATTTTACAAGAGTTTAAACCTGACTGTGTGTGTGTGTGTGTGTGTGTGTGTATGTGTGTGTGTGTGTGTTTCTGCCAGATCCTGGTGTAGACAATCTATAAAGCTATTAGAGTTGACACAAGGGCCAGAGACAACACACACACACACACACACACACACACACACACACACACACACACACACGGTTAATCTTAGCCTGGGCAACTGTCTAGGCATCACACATACACTGAATAATATTCCTGTTTTAATTTAGTCCAGAACAAATACAAGGGACAGGGAGACCATCACCATGGTAACTTGGACAAGATGGCTAACCCATTGAGGCTATCACCATGGTAACTTGGACAAGATGGCTGACCATTAGGAAGATCACCAGGCAACTTGGATAAAATGGCTGACCATTGGGGCGATCACCGCGGTAACTTGGACAAGATGGCTGACCCATTCAAACTATCGCCGTGGTAACGTTTTCATCTTATTTCTATGTATTCAACACTAAAACAGAACATGGTGCTGCAGCAAGACACACACAAATATAAACACACACAAAACACAGACATGTAAACACACACAAAACACAGACATGTAAACACACACAATAACACACAAGCATGAAACATTCAGCAGAATGACATTCTTCAGAGCCACTTATAACCAACTGATGACAAGATGAAGCCTTGATGGACAAACACCACAGATAGTGGAGTAGGACACACACACACACACACACACGTACAGTACACTACCACACACACACACACACACACACACACGTACAGTACACTACCACACACACACACACACACACACACACGTACAGTACACTACCACACAAGTACACTACCACACACACGTACACTACCACACATACACACACAAACATACACACATATACACGTACACTACCACACACACACGTACACTACCACACATACACACACAAACATACACACATATACACGTACACTACCACACACACACACGTACACTACCAGACATACACACAAACATACACACACGTCCACTACCACACACACACATACTCACACACACGCACATACACTCACACTCACACACACACTAATTTCTACTAGAGCCAAAACGAGTCATTATCGTCCACCACCAGGGACACGTAGTGTGTTCAGACCCCAACACAACATGGAGACTGAAGAAGGAGAACAACACTCCCACCACCAAATGGACCATCTTTCTCTTCTCAGAGACCAGGAAAGGTTGTGAGGATGAAGGGTAAGACACAACGAGTTTACTAGGACCTTGATCCTCCTCCAGTGAACTCAATTAAACTGATGAAGAGGAAGACAAAGACCCGAAGGACCTTCATCCTCCTCCACACAACATGTAAACATGTGAAGAAGGCGTTCTGTTGAATCACTTTTATGACCGTAGAATGACATGCGA
>JAPMUY010010449.1:0-97841 GCA_026901105.3 Galaxias olidus
TGTGTGTATATATATATATATATATATATATATATATATATATATATATATATATATATATATATATATATATATATATATATATATATATATATATACACACACATATATATATCAATTTAACCTAATTGGGTTTTCAATCATGTGAACAGGCTCAGAAATGCTTCCTGGCAGCCATTGTAACAAAATCTGGCTGAACATTAGCTTCAGAATGCCTCACCTTTGGAGATCTCAGAATTAGCTCCAACACCTCCGCAGAGTGACAAGATGACATCGTGCAGGTCCCCCGAGGAGTCGGACAGACATTCCGTGCCGCTGTCGGCCGCGGCGCTACCCACTGACTGAGGCGACTGGGAGCCGGACCTTCTCCCCACTTCAACCCAGGTCTTAGGAGCATGGTCGGACTCACTGAAACAAGGCCTTAATGAAAACTCACACTCCCAAGCGGGGGAGGGGAGAGGGGGGGTTCTGTAGATGTGTTAACTACTAAACATGTGTTGTGTGTTCTTGGTATTAGAGGCAATGAGAACAATTGGTACAGGTGAGGACGATGTGACCTTTAAGTTTAACTAGGCTGGTGGTACCTTTTAGGAGCACCCAAGTATCGTGCAGCTACATCAGGTTCAAGTACATTCAGGTCATCGAGGTAAATATCGTCCGGGCCTTGGTGCTGACTCCTCTTCCTAAAATCTGTGTCAAATAGAGGAAGACAACAGATTTCTGTGTATGAAACAAATACCGTTCTCACCTCCATTACTGGAAAAAGGCATGAAAAAATAAAGTCTCCTTCCGACTTTGCAGACACAAGAATCAAGTATTCAGGCCTCAGAGGAAACCGCATCCTTCCTGTCAGCCTCAACACTGACACTGTCTGCCTGGGGGGTTCCCAACCTATTGTCAAAGTCAGCTATCACGACTTATTCATTTCCTTTTAATATAGAATTGGCTTATTCACAAACATTGACAAGGAACAAAGCTTTCTTTCCTATTCTAACCTCTTTTGGTGGAGAATATCTTTAACATCACAATACAATAATACTTATCCAGCTACAATGACGACTGTGAAACAAGATTGGTTGGTTTGAATGAGGGAGCCTACATCTCCTAGAAGGGGGCACGTCTGCAGCTTTGGAGCCGGCCTTCACATCTCGACAGACGGCCCCTGGGTCTCGAGTTGGACTGGCAGAGTGGGCAGTAGAGCCATTATCTTTGCGGCTGGAGCCTGGCACATTAGGGGGAGCTGAGTTCCATCTGGGTTTCCGTTCGGCTAATGGAGTGCCTGCGTCACGCTTAGCAGGGGATAGGTCAGCTGCAGGTAGGGATGGCTCAGGTGTCAGGTCAGGCTGGGGAAAGCAAGGCGTGTGGATAGAGGGGTGAGTCTCTGAGTGTTGGGGTCGATTTTGGGAGCAGAGCAGCTCAGGTTTAGCACTCCGAGGTTCTGGCTTGACAATTGTGCATGCTTGGTCCATAAACCTCTGCTGGTTGTCTGACTCAGGATCCATTGTTTCCGAGCTGGGAATGACGCGGAAGTGTGTGTTCTCTGATGGGGTAATCCTCACCGTCTTCCGCGTGTCGGCTCTGTCTTTCTTACTAACCTGAAAAAAGTGGAGGGCCATGGTTTGTACAGTGTGAGACTAAGAGATCCAATTCATAATGTTGATACCGAAAATTAAAACTTCATTCGATTGATTTGACATGTTATGCTACAGGTTTACATACCCTGGTGGATTCTGGGAACTCTCCCCAGGACCACTGCATGTGTGACTCTCCTCTTAGCATACTCTCTGACGACTTCACCATCAACTCTGAGTCACTCTTAGGAGACATCGGCTCCGACTGGGGCCTGCTGCAAGCAACAGTTCAGCACACTACCTTAAACACACACAACTCAATAACAGCAATAACAATGTGTTTGATATACAGCAGATTTAGGTAAGTAGAATATATATTTGTTTAATTCGATATTGAATCTATTGAAATAATCTGCTTTCTGCTTGCAGCATGACCTGAGTAAACATTTGTATATGTTGTTAGAGCTCGCAAAGGCCTCACCAACTGGATGGAGAGCAGTCTCCATCAGAGAAAGGGTAGCTGTCCCATTCGAGAGATTGGAGAGAGGGATTCTGCTTGTGTTCTGTCTTGTCCTTCACTGTGGAAAAAGATGATGACCTGAATGGAATAACAACATAAGAAAAACAGCAATGAGAAGGGATAACCCTATACAGACTAACCAGTCACTTCTGAACGTTACCACTAAGCGTGAGCCAAACCATTCACCTGCCATTATGTGAGTTGTGTTCCTCGTCAGAGCTGAGCTGTTCACAGACCTCCTCTCCACCAGCGGTCGGGATCTGATCCTCCTTTCGGGGGTCTACTTTGTGCTTCCTCCTGCGCCGCTTCTTCTTCTTGCTTGCTGTGAAGGCACTAGGCTGTGAATCCTTAGAACCTTGAGGCAGTCCACTCTCCAAGACAGACCCCCCAGCTCTGTATTCTCTGCTCTGGAAGAGAATCTCCTCCGTGGGGATAGGGGACGTCACAAGGTGGGCAGGGATGATCTCCTGGATGTGTGTAAAAAAAGGACAAACGATTTCCAAGAATTTGGTCAAATATAGTCAAAGACTTAACACAGCATCATTACAAAAACAACAGAAAATTGTACTACATAAATAAATATGTGTATTAATTGTTACGTTGAGCTGCTCGGTTTCCTGCACGAAGAAGGCCTCTCCATTGTCTCCCAGCTTCATGTGTAGCTCAACAGACTCTCCGTTGACTTCAATGTCAATCTGCAGAATAAAACAACAAGTTATGACAGTTAAAAGTGGTCACATAGTACTATGGCTTGCTCATCGTGGTTTGTATAATTGTATAACATGTTTAGGCAGAAACAGATCATATCAAAAAAGGTGTGGAGAGAAAATGTAGGACTTTAGTGTGGCGCCACAGCAAAACATCACCAGTGGAAATACTGTATGCTTTATTTGTGAATCATGTAATTCATCCGTTTAATACAACTTGTCACAGGGGTGTGCAATTACACCGAACTATCTACAACCCCCATAACAAAGACAAACTAAATCAGTAGCTATGCACACACAGTGTTCTTTGAAAGTCAATCTTAAGTAGGCAAGTAGTTAATTTATATCAGCAGCAAAAGGAACTTCAGGCTATCCACCATTTGTTAATGTACATGAGAAGAAAGAGTAGGGTGCCTGACTGCCCATGCAGACCAATTTCTTGAAAACAAGAAAAATAGATCACCCCCACCATTTAACTTTCTGTCTGTCCCGTAACACTGAGAATATTAAGGGACTGGTGTTTTCAGTCAATAGCTGAGAAAGGATCACCCAGTTTAGGCAAGGACATTGCTGCTGTGGTACAGTGACTCTCTATAAATAGATCAAGAGGACAAACCTTTCTCGTGACAAGCTGATATAATAGGGGACATAAAACAGGGGGAAGGCAATCAAAAAGGGAATAGATATGTAAAATCGAATTATATTGTCGCCTTCATAAAATAACCCTTGCAGTTAGTAGTTACAGTACACTGATTGCATTAACCAATGGGGACACACAGACAGCAGGCTAAGGCTACAGTAGTAAAAACTGTTTTCAAACACTGATACATTTGAAACTAGTGATTTCTTACTAGAGGGAAGGCAGATGATTTGCTGACGCATTATAGTGGTACATTGTGACACCACCAGCCACACTCTGCACCCCACTTTCATTTGCACTTTACTCACAATTTTCTCCTTGGAGCGCAGCACCCCGAGTTTCCCGAAGCGAACATGGAAAGGGGAGCACTGGAATGTTCCGTCGGGCTGTCGGACCACCACCACATCGATGCAGCCGGACAACGTGGCCTGGTTGATGCCCCTGTACAGCTCCTTGACCGTAACCAGTACCTGGCCTGCAAGCTGACCCACGTAGTTCATAGTGTCAGCCTGTGAACAAGACAAAAGCGCCGCTATCAGCTGAGCATGTAGCTAATAATACGGTATTCTTAGGTGACGTTGTCTAAAACTATTCAAAGAAATGACCTTAGTAAAGACAATATATTCAAGCTGTTGTTCTCTCAAAACAATTAAGCGCAAAATCAATTGGTCTAACGGCAAGGTAAAGGTCATTAGATTGAACTTGTCCATCGTCAATGGTAAGCTCTTTATTGTGAGTATTGCTGCGGTCCGGAGTGTTCCAGTTACATTCTAAAAGTGACTCTAGTGTGGTCCCTAAACACAGCAGCGCTGTCCCATTTTCCTAAACAGAGTCTCTTGCAGCCAACACAAGGCTAATCAGGGCCCTCTATGCAGCAATCTGGATCCAGCCGGGCAGTGGGGTTTAGAACCCAGTCCATTGCCTGTCCCTGCTGTTTTAGACCATTTTATGATGAGTAGGCCCTTTTTCTACCTCATCGGATGCCTCATCTTAAATTAAGAAAATAAATTATGTCTGCAGACAGATCAAGTAATGATCAGAGTCAAAACATATTTTACAGAGAGTTTTTGACTGATAGTTGTATTATAGGCAACATGAAACCACATGACCACGTAAAAAGTAATTCCTGATATAAGGAGAGTGACAAACAAAGCAGGAGACAAACAAAGCAGGCTGTGAATGTGGTTATCAGAGTGTAAAAGAAAACAACATGCTTACCCAAATGGTATTAGGACTGTGCATACATTCCATCTGATTTGGGTCACATTAGCAAGCATTAGTAAGTAGGGAGTGAGTGTTTGCTAGTGCCATTTCCATGTCCCAGGACTAGGGGTGGTTGCAATTGATTTGCAAAGCCTTTAAATTACTATTTATTACAGAGAAGCACCTCAGGTAAATAACAGAGTAGACAACTCCATACTTTAGATAAATCCTTAAACACAGGGTCACAAATTCAAGGGCCAAAGTTAAGAAGCAATTATGGGTATCCACAGTACTATAAAGGCCTCCATTTAGGTTGATAAAAGATAAAATGCTTCAAAATAAAGGGCACATGCTACTCTCAACAACAACGACATTAAAAGAGTCAGGTTTTGCCGCAGTCTGCTAAGTGGGAGAAAGATAACCAAGAAGAAATGTAATATGTCAGTTACAAAGTTTCTAGACTGTATTGTTTTGCTAATTACCTATAATTGAGAGACACATGCAAGAAGTCAACATCATACATATAGGTAAGGGCACACAGAGGAATGGACATTCTCCACAAAAGAAAATGGAAAGAAAAATTAACAGCATTCCTCACTTTATTCCATCAAAATTATTTGATTATCTTTTTATCTTTTTGGACCCAAAAGTGAAAGAGAGAATGAGGAAATAAGAGCAATAGAAGCAATCAGGTACTTCCCAGGAACACCAAATGATGTTAAACACAGACAGATGCAAGACAGGCTCAACTGTGACACAACGATGGGCATACGTACTCAATGAGACAGATACGTTTGCAATTGCCATGAAAAATACACAATCAAATAAACTTGAATAGCCGGCCATGTCCTGACTGGTTGTAAAACAGGCCAACACGCCTAGCTATGACTTTATTCAGCCTACAGGCAATAACATCCTTTGACCAAAGAGGGTATACTGTGTTTATAATTTGCTGTTCATTACAGAATAATCTGGAGGGAACCTTTGTTGTTAGGTGCAACTGTAGACAAATCAGCCAACAAGTTTCATCTGCTGCCTCATATGGCTGTAGAAAAGGCTTAGCATTAGAGCTACCGATTACTGCTGAAGCACATCGTATGAGGTCAGTTATATAGCCACTGAGCTATTGAGTTCACTTATAAAAAACAGCCAACACTCGCTGTATTGTTCGAATAGGTTTTGCTGATCTTGATGGTTTTGGGCCATTCATGCTATCTCACTATATCAGACAAATGGGCATGGAAAAGTAAGAGTGGTTGAACATGAAGAAGAATGTAGTGCCAAGGTAAAAAAAAATATTTTGAAAAGTAGGACACACAATGCAGCTAAATAGATTTTATGAGCTATCCCAGTAACAATAACTATACCAATAAAGGACTTTGAGCCTTTATTGGATCTTCAAAAACAGCCCATTTAAAATAGCTTGATTTTTATTTATTTATTTTTTTTGCTTAATGTGATTACCTACATTCTAAATAAAATGAAACTTTTATAATACAGTAATTGGCAAAACAAAACAAATACAAAACAATACCCTGAGTCAGATTTTACTGATGATCTTCTAATAGTGCAAGTGAAAGAAGAACCACATTTTGAAACCACACCAAACAGAGCAGAGCCTCTCTAAATATCAAAAAGACTCCCGTCCTGAATCCAAATCCTTACCAAAGTCCAGACAGACTTCAGGTGCAAATGCCGGTGCTCTGAAGTAGCTTTGAGCCCAAAACAGTTCCTTGAGAGATCCATGTACCTTGTCTAGGAAAGGGCACTGGTGCCATACTAGCCCTCTGTACTCTTCTGACACTCAGTCCCAGCCATGCACCAGAGATCCTATGCCCCCTGGAACCCCCGTCACGAATACAAATATTCTGAGGCAAAACGACCCCAGACCTAAGCCTTAAACACTTATATAATACATTTTTCTCACTACCGCCACCCCTTTTCCCCACCTGTGCTTTGGAAACTTCTCCATGATGTAATCAGCATTCATTCATCAACCATGTAAAACTGACAAAAATCCAGAAATGGTTTAAAGAACTGAGAACATTTCTTGGGTTTGAGCGGTTTAATTTGGGGAAACTAATGATGTGGCAATAATAGGTGTTAAAACTTTTACAGAATAATAAATGGCTGGTGTCATTATGCCGTACCCATGTTGACTAAAGCCAATGCAAACTCCTTTTCTAAAGACAAAGCTGAATTTTTAATTCAGATGAAACACATTAGTCAATGCAATAAAAGCCCTGTCAGATGTGGGCACACATCTAACCATGTGCCTGTTCCTCCTAACAGTCAGATAGCGCAGACAATCTATAGTTTAAATGAAGGTAAAACGTTTTGGGAAAAACTACAGCATCATAAGAGTGCACGCTGCTCCTGGGGACTATATGTAAAGAAGCTAATTGCACATTCAAAGTTTCCTCAGAGCAGCATGTTTCAAATTTTAGTCTTTAAATAACAATGGTAACAGATCAATGAAGGAACGACCTTTGAAAATTGTTTCACTTTCATTTTGAATAGTATATGTGGTCACCTTCCTTAAACGACAGACCGTTTGTGATACTGCTATCAAGCGTCTGGATGATTGACATCTGAATATGAGTGTTCTTATGTCATGGCCTGTGTGGTCTGAATGCTATCGATGACTGTTTGTAAAAGAAATCTCTATCGTAGACATACAGTTTCACATAGTTTTGACAAGGCCCTGAATTATTATATACTAAATAAGGGTGATCAAATAATTGCGAACTTGTTGACAAACGAGACTTCATATGAGGATGCCTGAAGAGGTGACTGCACCTTGGAGGCGTTAATCTTGTTTACAAGATTAAAACAAATCTGTCTTTCCCTGTGGGCTACCAGTGCACGTTCATGCACTTGAGTCCAACGGGATATTACCCGACCAAGGAGTCAGATTCAGATCATATTAAGTATCCAATCCGATAGATGGGGGGAAATTCCATGTAAGGTTTAATCTCGTCCTTACGTTGTTGTTGTCAATATATTTGAATGGATACATATGGATATTTTTAATAGCCTATATTTAAGTCTAATTATTACGTTTTTAAAAGATATAACGAGCCAATACAATTTTGATGCACAATTTTCATTAATCGAATGTCTCTAATGGCTGTAGTTGCTACCGAAACAGCCTACTTGAAAGTCAGTCACTATCCTACGACGATTTAGTCTAAATTGATATAGTAGAACATAATGGTTGTTCAGACATCCACCATCGGTCAATTATTCTTCGAGAATGTCAGTTTAAATAGCCTACCTTTCACAGACTCATTTGCCGGTCCGGGAAAGTAGCCAGTCAGGCTGTCAAGCCTCCACTTAGCCTGTAGTCGGATGGGTCTGATGTCGCGGAGGTAAATAGCATGTGACCACGAACACTGTACAGCTCTGGTAGCCTACACGTGATTATAATGTAACAGCTCCTAAGCGTGACGGTAATGTGACAATGTTGCCAACAGTGTTTTTATGTTACGTTTGACCATTTTGTACAAGTGATAGAAAGGAAGCCACATTGTAGCTGAACAAATTATTTTGAATGAATGAAGAAAAAAACGCAACGCTAAAACATTTGACAGTATATTGATAGTTTTTAGAATGCACCTGAAATATGCAATTGACAGTATTTTGGTTTTACCACATATTACATTTATAGCTGAGGTGGGAACAATAACATTGCAAGCTAGCTGAAACGGAATATGACATAGCGTAGGTCCAGGTCCATGTCTGCAGCTGTTAAGATTATAGTTAGTACAGTTTCTTACTTGCTGGGAATTTGTTCCACTCTGTTTCACCTCAAGAATTTGCCGTGTTTGTATAGTGTAATCATCTGGCCTTGACCGTCTTAATGCATGATAGTTGAATGCATGCAATGATCACCATCATTTGTTACACTTCATCTCTCTTTATTCAAACAATATCTAGAACGATTACACTCTAATAAGCATAATGCCTAGATAAATGAAAATTGTGGTAGGCCTATCGAACACTTAAATCTTAAATTACAGCAGGCCTATTGTGCATAAGTTTTGGGTGGTCACACCAAATGTTGATTTGATACAAATTTGCTTTGCCCTCACTTTGTATTTTATGAATTGATCAAAAATAAACATATATATATATATATATATATATATATATATATATTAATATATATATATATATATATATATATATATATATGTATATGTATTTAAAAAAAAAATGTCCTAACTTGAAAGACTTCACACCTGCCCAAAACATTTACTGCACAGTACTGTATGTCTGCATGATCCTTACACTAAATTACAAATTGTATGTTGTCTATCGATAGGAACACACAGGGAAAGAAGAAGCCCATACCTAAAAACGTTTTTATGGATACATTTTGTGTCTATCCTTTACATTTACCTTTTTATGTTGATTGAAAAAATGTATTACAGACGTAGACTAATAAAACCTGTAACATGATCACTTGCTTTTATTATGGTATTATGTCAAACATCATATTGCATTTTTTGTTGAGGCAAATGTATAGTCCATTACTACAGTCTAGTTGAAGTCACAACAAACCAACCATGCAGAACAATACAACCAACACAAAGCAAAGCAACATTCTTCCAGTTATTGCGTGATGGTACTCTGAAACGTGTTCTTTAGTCACTGTTTTGAGTCACTGTTTCAGATGTTGACACATCATCAGATTTGACCTCGTGCAAGGTGTTTGTCTGTTGCCCCGGTTTCTCTACCTTGGCAACCCTGTTATTCTCCACAATCTTTAGAGTACTTCCAGAATCTTCTTTATGCTTAATGTGCTTAATTTCCTCCACAGCCTTGCACTCTTTATCATTCTCAACTTTATCCTTAAGTAGTACTGAATCTAAAGTTAGAAAGGACGCAGAGGGATGTATAGATTAATAGAATGACATGACAGATGCCAAGAAGCACAGTATGTGGCACATTTGATATCTGTGCTCTCACCCCTTCTTTTCTGCACTTTCTTCCCAGTGACTGTGCTTTTTTTTCTCTCCTGTGGGGTGTTTGAATGAAAGACTACATTCCCATCCGCATCAGTCAGATATGAAGAACCTCCCAGCTCCCCTATGTCTTCTGTTACAACCAGCTGTCGAGAGAACAACAGAACTAAGACGTTTCAACACAACATATGACATGTCTTAATCCCTTAAAAACGTTTTATCATCTCTGAAGTAATAAAAAGAGTACTTACCTATAGTTTGAAAGTAAAACCAGTAAAGGATATTTGGTAATAATCCATACGGTATTTGATTTGATGTTAGGATACCAAAAGTATCCAAAAGCCAGGAAGAAATAAGATTGGATTTGCTATCTTATGATGTGTACATTGGTGATTTTTGACGTGTTTAAGATAAAGAATGCACTTCTCTGTAAATAAAGACAATCCAGCTAATTTCCCTTGAAATTTGAATATAAACTGAATTCATGTGGCTCAAATTGAAAGAATGTGGATGTTTTCATTATTTAGTTGACCTTTAGTAACCCTTTGTTTGACCAATGTAAATACAAACACATTCACTGGGGAAACAATTTTTCTAAATAATAATACATATTTTCTGATTTATTAAGCTAAATGAAAGTACAAATAAATGCTCACCAGTAAACATGAATTTGTACAATCACTTAAAAAAAGCCTTTTTCCATTTAGTCTCAGAGTGTCATTGTGAACATGTTACGTAATGTGATTATTCATGTGATATATTTGTGCCGTATGGAATAACAACATATCTTGTACCCCAATAGCATACAATTTAGTGTTATGGCAAATAATTTTTTTTTTAAAAACGTCCTAAACAAGGTGTAAGACATGTAAGACTTGAATTTCATGTTTTAGTCTAGATAAATTATTTGGACGAAAGTAAATGGATCAATAAATGTATGGAGCAATGAGAAAGTTGAGTGTAATGGAGTGGTCGTGTACAGACCTAGTCAAGTGATAAAGATTGTTTTCTCCCTATTGCTTTCTCACAGGTGTGTCACATTTAATTCAGTTCAGATTTATTTTTTTGGTCTATTCAATTCACTTCATGTTGTTTAAGAAACTCACGGAGAAACCAAGTGAAGGAAGAAAACATCCATGCTTATGATGAACCTTATGCCGTTTTGGTGAAAGATGACAGAATCATAGAACAACTGAGGGGAAGCTGGGAGAGTGGAGTAGAATCAGGGAGGGAATAGTAAACGTCGTCACGTTAAGGTTTGATTGAGGAAAAAGCACACAGTGAACCACAGAAGAGGAGGTGAGGGAATACATGCTCCATTTATTAGTGCTTAAAATAACAGAAGTTCATATTAGGTGATTGAATATTCATCACTGAGGGATAGTGATAGTGACATCGTACAACTACAGGATAGTGAAGGCGGGATCAAACAGTGAATATTGCTGAATGACAGAAAAGAAGATATCATGAACAATACTGAATGGCAGTGGTGGAGATATCATTAACAATGGTAGTGGAAGGGGTCTTATTAACAGTACTAAAATGATAGTGGTGGTGAAATCAAAAATAATACAGAATGAATGTGAGGGTGAGATAGAAGACAGTGAAGTGGACCTTCTTGCGAACATAATTAAACTAATGGACACAGCCCTATTTCTCACAGTACTGGAGTTCTCGGGTTCATTCGTAGATCATCTTTGTAAACACCACGGGTTGTGTTCCCACATAGCCAGCATTACATTGTTACCCTCACATACAGAAATTTGTCTCTTTACCAGTCTCATTGATGCTGGATATAAGGCAAGAAACACCAATTTGGGTGGGAACAATTATATAAATATATATTTTTCTATAACAATAGGCAATTCGAGATGTTTTTTGTACTGTAACTCTTACCTACTGTGCTTTGTTTTTCTTCTTGAACCTTTTGACATGTCATACTTAGATTTGAACACAACAGTGCCTTTTCTGAACAGTTCTATTTACTAATACCTAATCATACCCATCTCAAAAACCAACATCTAATTCAATTTTCAACTTTTCTTTTTCTTTTACACATATTTACGTCAAGACCTCGTTTACTTTTTCTTTGCTCCCTCCTCTTGGGGGATGAAGACACTTACGGTGAAGTCCCCGCTCTCTGTGCCGTACTTGTTCTTCACCAGGATGCTGTACTTGCCCGAGTCCGCTGTATTGACTGTGGTGATGGTGAAGCTGGCAAACTTGCCAGACTCAAATTTCAGGATACAGTGGTCATCAGAAACCATCTCCCTGTCATTCTTCAGCCAGGTGACCTCTGGCAAAGGATCACCCGAAATGTTGCAAGTGAGGTTGAGGGCCTGTGTAGGAGAAAGACAGACAGGATCGCACACCGTTTAATTAAGGCTGTCTGGACAGAGTGCTAAGGCAATTTACTACAACCCCATGCAGTAAGAGGCGTATTACCTTGCCCTCCTGAATAGTGACAACATCAGGCAAACCTCCTGCCACACGAGCACGATCTGAAAAAATCATAATAGAAACTAAACACTGACCTCCTAATGACTCATTATACACAGCCTGACAATACAGTACACAAATCTGTAATTCAGCAAAATATTCATTTAGAATCCAAAGGGAATTTATTAATAAAAAAATTTACACTTACTTCTCTCTGCAACAGCAGCCGCTCTGCCAATAAAAAAAAAATAAAAAAATTTGTAAACAGAAAATATTAACATCAACACCATGTACTTACAGGAAGGAAATACGTCTCAGTTAAGGTTAGGTGTGCTTTCACACTTCCCTTTATCCTCATTAGCAGTTCAGAAAGCTGTCAAATATGTGTTCCAAAATTAAACAGGAACAACAAAAACAGAAGGACACGAGGAGGAAACTGACGAAGAGAACTAGTCTAGAGAATTTAAAGAAGATAATCTAACTCAATCGAGAAGCCTTTAGTGTGCTGTGTAAAAGTTAAAATAACTTGCTTACTTCAGTCGCTGGAATTCAGCATAAGCATCATCAAACGCTGCCAAACAAAAAAAAAAAAAGTAAGTATACTTGAGGAATTGGAAGAGCAGGAATGAGTTGGACATTATTAAAACATATAGTTGGCTTACCCTGGCCAGACAACTCCACTGTCCTCTGCAGACCGCCCTTCCCGTCAAAGAACTCAATCGCATATTTGCCCTTGTCCTTCTCTGTGGGCTCGGAGATCTGCAGCCAAAGCTGCTCTCCCACAACACCGCTCTTAATGCGGTCAGTGAAGGCAATTGCTGAGTCCCTTGAAAAGAGAGATGGAATATTCTTACATACAGTAAGTTTGTAAGACAAAGTTCTATTTGTAAGACAAACTTACAAAACAAAATAATGGTTCAACACCTACAGTAGACACAAACAAACACACACAATCACAGAAAGATAAATTGGTTAAACCCACTTGTGGTGCCAGGTCACATGGAGCTCATCGTTGTAGTAGCTGACAAACGAGTAGAGTCTGATGCCTTCCTCTGTGCTCTGGATCTTCAGTGGAGTGGAGGAGTTGGCTGGGGAGCAAAAATATTTAAAAGATCCTTATTACTATGCACTAGATAAAAGAGAGGTATGAAAAGTACTTTGTGAAGATTTCTCACCAATAACGCTGAAAACTTTATTCATCAGCTCTTTGAAACCTGGAAAAAAGTTTGACCAATATAAGTGGACCTCTAAAAAAATGAATGAATAATGAAAACTGCCTGTGATAAAGTCCAGAAGATAATGGATTGAAGGGTCACCTTGGTCTGTCAGATTCAGTGTGGATTTGTCAGTCCCCCTGTCATCCTTCAGAACGATCTCATACACACCAGCATCCTTCTTGGAAATCTACAAGTGAAGCCAATGTCAGATACAATCCCAACATACTCATAACCTACACCATACACCCGCATTATATCATAAAGTTATTTATTCAACAGAAAAGCCTAGCTTTTCTCCCCTGCTACGAGTGCTGCAGGACACACAAACAAAAGACGAGAGCAAAAAAGCCTAAACAAAAAAAGAGAGACAAAACAACAAAAAAAAAACATTCAAGCAAAAACCAGAAATGGCCGTGGGCCGTATCACTTATGGTGACAACAGATAATAGATTCCAACTTTAAGTCTTCTCCTGGCAACGTCATCGGCTTTGTCTGCTACGGCTGCGCCAGAGGCTGCAGGAGCGCAGCGCTGAAAATGGGACACATGTGACACGTTTACACGCTACACCTGGAAGGCTAGCATGTCACACATTGCCACATTGACTCGTGTTGCGGGACGGAAACACTGGGATGAGAATGAGTTGTATGACACAGAGAAAAGGACACCAACGAGGAAAAGGACAGCGATTACAGTCTGGAAATGAAAGGACAGAGGAACAGAGTAGGTAGGGGAAGAAACTATTTGCAGCTAAGTGGAAGAGGGAGTGCCTTGTGCAAAAGTTACAACCACAACTTACTCCAAAAACAGATCTCGTGGAGCGAGGATGGCCATGAAGGGTACCATGAATAGTGATAAACTCACATGTTTATGATATATGAAAACGAACAGAAATATACGTATGCTGACAGCACAGGTTACACGTACATATGCAAATGAAATACATACTTGTACAACACGAAACATATTAATTGAATAATTATGATATACAATGGAATACCCAGCTGTCCCTCCTAATTGCCTTACCTGTGCAATCTCCAGGCTAAGAGTTCCCTCAGAGAAGGTAAGATGTTCATCTGCTTTGATCTCACGTCCATCCTTGTACCACAAAGCAACAGTCTCCTTTTTAATGTTGCCAACCTGTGGGTACAAGATGTTGTTGAAGATTAAGCTTTGTGTGGCCAGCCAAATTATGAAATTGGTTTTACACTGTATTATGTAATATTTTAATCACATCTCTGAAAACAAATTGCAAAATGTATTTGCGCTGTTTACTCAAGCTTCACCTTGCATTTCAGGACAACACAGCATTCCGGGGTCACTTCATAGCTCATGTACTCCACAAAATGAGGACCTAATACAAACAATACGAGCCCCTTAATCTTTTTTGTTTTTCAATTCACATACTGTAATACCAATAAAAGTGGACAGCAGATCTGTTGTTACTAAGCTATCCTAAAACATTTACGTGGAATCAATACCTTGTTTTCTATGCCATTCTTTCTTCTGGAACTCTGACTCCTTCTGCAGCTCCTTAAACACTGGAAATAGACATTATTACACATGAGAATACAGTTCCACTTGGCATACGTTGGGTATTGTTTAAAGTGATTAAGTTTAAAATGAAACGTTAAATATGCTATCAAAAAGAGTTTTGACGGCCTCTAGTGTCCAAATTCAAAATAGTCACACTGTATGCTTTCTCTGCATCAAATTAAATATAGCACTGTGGTGTGCAGAGAACTCCCATTTAAGCATACCGTCTCCAATAAGCACCAAGCTGGACTGGTTGGTGGCCTTTCCATCCTGCAGCTGGAAGGTGAAGGTCCCCTCATCCTCAGGGGTCAGACTCTCCATAATCATCTCAATTATACCTGTGTTCTTGTCAAAGTTCATCTTGTATTTCTAGAAATCAGACACAAAACATATCAACATATGCATAATAATAAACAATAATATAGCTTTTGTCTCGACGATAGAAATTAGAATTTATCATAAAACCTGATTCATTTTCAGACAATGTGTGCGGTGAGAGTCTCCATATTTCCTGAATTGTCCTTACCTCTCCGCTAGAGAGAGCATTATCATTGAAGACATAGTCCACCTTGCCATTGGCAGATATCTTCTCTGCCTGGAGCCAGAAGCGAACCCTGCCCTTTTCCTGCAGCTCCACCGCCAGCTCTGTCTTCAGGGGAATAACTACAGAGGGATAAGGGGGGACGTGTGGAAGGCATAATCATGTCAGGCAATCAAAAGCCTCTAGTACAAAACACATGGGTATTAAGGGAATATTTTAAAAAGATTTAGAGAGGTACTCACTCGGGAATTTATGGTCATGGCTGATCTCCAGCAACTTCTTTAACTCTGTAAAATAACAAAGAACGGTTTGCAGAGGAAAGTATACGTGACATAAAAAAAAAACGATAAAGGAATGAGAGTACTCCAGCTTTCCTGATCAGCTATTTCCACAGTTGTTACTCTGTGGGACAGGGAAGGTAGGCATAATAACCGTGTGACTTACCCTCCTCTGTGAGGGTGTAGCTGGCGGAAGCACCATCCGTGTGGGTAACAACGCAAGAGTAAATACCCAGGTCATCCTCAGCTGGAGTGTTGAAGATGGCTTTTGACCTGAGTAGACACACAGAATAAATCCAATCAATTAAGACATTGGTAAATGATGAATGATATAAAGCAGAAACACCTAATTGTGAAAATGTAAACCCCAACGTAGCCCTCCTTTCTCTCTTGTAGACATGACAGAGTCCCTCATAACGCACTTGCTTCCTTTGGTTTCCACAGAAATGCGTGTCGAGTCTGTCATTTCCTCATAATTCTTGGACCACACAAATTTGGAGTCTGGGGTCATGTCTGAGCACTCAAAGTTCATGGAGATAACGCCATTGTCGTCAACATCCACAACAATCTCCTTAGTGCCTGAGAGAGAGTGGACACAAGTACATTTGGGTAAGTAGTCATACTCCACATTATATTATATTATATATATTTATATATATATATATATATATATACACATACATATACATATGGTGTGGCTTTTATTGCTTGCTACAATACCTGGCTTGGTTTGGGCCAGGACTGGTTCTGTGGCTTCAGAGGCTTTTCCTACGCCAGCCTTGTTCTGAGCACGCACACGGAACACATAGCTCTGCCCCTCCTTCAGAATCTTAATCTGTCAAGCAATACAATTAATGGAATTATAGACACATAACATAACAACTGCTGCAAAAACACTTCTTGGCACCTGTGAAAGTCTATTCATGTTACAACACCTCATTACTCTTAAGTTCACAATTTAAAATGTGTCTCCATGAATCAACATAGATATTATGTGGTGATTATTAACTACCTTCATGAATGTCTTGTTAGAAGCCTTCTCGTTGACTCCTCTCCATGCCTCAATCCCAGCCTCAGCTTCCTTTATATCAACGTAGAATCCGTTGACCTCATCACGACCCTGGTATACAGGCGGTTTCCACAGGAGTACAAGAGAGCTACCACGGACCTCTGAAATCTGCAGATCATGAGGAGGTCCTGTTCCCCAAGAACAAAAGAGAATGGTGTTAGAGAGAAGGCTATATTTACTTCAAACTAAGAGCAGAAGGCAAAAATGTACTGAATTGCAAGAAAGGGGCAAATAAACAAACCTGGCACAGCAATGGTCCACTCCTCACATGTAAATGTCTCACTGGGTACAGACGGAATTCCCACGCCTGCCATATTGGAAGCTCTGATCTGAAACTGGTACTTCATGTTCTCTTTCAGTTCAGACACCTAGTGAGTCAGGCAGATGGTCATGAAGTTACTCTCAGTCCCAAATTCGTCTTAAAGAGTGAACATCTGAGTCAAGTAAAAATGGACTTACTCTGTATGCCCTGTCGCTAATAGACTTTATGTTGGCCTCGTGCCACTTTCCTGGCACTCCACCAATGACTTCACGGTAATCCACAAAGTATCCGGTGATGTCGGCACCACCAATGAAAGTAGGTTGCTTCCAGGCCAACACCATAGAGTCACGGACGCACTCCAGAACAGTAATGCCAAATGGTGGAGCAGGGGTTGCTGGGAGGGCAGAGGATTCGAATCAGCAAAATGTTGTGATAAATTATAATTTGGAAACTGTGGTGTGGTGGGATATAAATATGTAATAATATAGTTGTATCCCTTCATTTTAACCTTGTCATTTCTAAGTCTAATATTAAACCAAGCTAATTGAGCAGTTTTCTATTTACATAAATGCAGTGCCCGAAAACTTGCTGTAAAATAATAAAATAGTGGTAATATAATACCGGCAAGATCTGTTTAAATAGACTAATTTAAGCTGCAACTTTAACCACTACGGTCAGAGGTTCAGATGTAAAACACTAGGCCAAAATCATTAAAAGTTAAAACCTGAATTGGACTATAGAAAGCTTTGAGACTGGCTAACATACCAGGGTTGCCAGGTCAAACATTTTTCCAGCCACAAATCAATTTTCAAAGTAGCCCAATTTGGCTGGAAAACTATGGACCTGGCAACACTGACCGATACTAAGGATTTACAGTCTCAACATCTACATCTGTGAGATACAAAATAGGTGAGATATTGTCACATTGTGATAATAAATTGGCCTGTCCCCACACACTACAGTTAAGAGCCACATGATAACATTCTCCCCTATTTAGAGAACGGGCAGGATTTAGGTAAGGATTTAAGAGGGAGGGATTAAAGAGGGGTGAAGCACACTATCACAATTTAGGGGTCATAAGAGCCTAGTTCTTGATGTGGTTGTTTGGCTGGCCACTTCAAGGACAGAATGGGATTGGCTGGTTCCAGCCATGCCACAGTTGTGTTATTGTGCCCACAGAGCCTGTGGGTCCTAAGGTGCCAGCCTTAGCTGAAAGGAGGTATGGGGATAATTTGTGAGACAGCATTGTGATAGAGGTGGCCAGCAGAATACCCGGGAAGCGTGACTGTTTTTGAGTTAAACTTGAGTTAAACTTGACTTCTGAACTTACCTGTATAAATACCGCCGCTATTCTTCATGTTGTAAATCTCCCGGCAATATAATAGCAGTTGATATGACATGATAGTAATTGTCTTATGACATCTCCAGATTACCA
Source organism: Galaxias olidus (assembly GCA_026901105.3). Lineage (NCBI taxonomy): Eukaryota > Metazoa > Chordata > Actinopteri > Galaxiiformes > Galaxiidae > Galaxias > Galaxias olidus. The sequence goes on from JAPMUY010010449.1 coordinate 18,387, forward strand.
GACTAGAAGCAGTATATTGATAGATAAAATATGTAAGAACAGGTTGTAAGATAATAGTAACAACACTTCCTGGAGGGAAAATATTAAATGTTATTTTATGGACTTCACCAAAGATTCGGCATACCAGACTGTTGAGTCTCACCTGTTGAGTCTTTCTTGGCCCTTTCTCTCCCATGTTTGTCAGAGGCATCTACAGAGGACTTACGTGTTTGCCCAGTAGCAGACCGCTCGGCTGGTTCTACAGCCTTATCCTCAACCCCATCAGAAGCTAGGATATGCTTAATGACAGGATTTGCGAGCACCTCGGGCAAGGAGTCTGCGACATGGTCTGACATTGAGTCTTTAACCAAGTCAGGGGCCCAGGTAACACTGCCTCTCTTGCCCAACTTGCCTTTACTTTGGGTCGACAAGGTTTCTGGGAGGCTTGAGCTTTTGGTCGAGTCTCCATCAGCTCCAGCCATAGCCCCAGCACCGGCCCCTGCCCCAGGTACACTGCCACTCTGAGCTTTAAGATTAAGCATAGTGTCAGGGAGGAACTGGACGGTTGCATGCGTGCCCGTCCAGCGTGGCCTGTGCTCGGTTAGTCCGCCCACGTTACCCCCCGGCCCCATCTCCGGTAACACACCATGAAGAATACCGCCCCCTAGAGGAGTTAGCAGAGAGAAGCAAAATAGTAATCGATAAGATCAATTATTCACACAAACTTAATTCTCAGTCATCAGACAGACAGAAAGAAAGAAAGAAAGAAAGAAACAAACAAAGGAAAGAAGAAAGGAAGGTAGAAAGAGGGACATGAATAACAAAACAAATCAATTAAGATAGCATTTCAAAAACATTTCACGGTCTTCATCTGACAGAGTATGAAAAATGAAGACAAGATGGCCAACAATTGACATCTGAGTGAGGAGACAAACTGCAATTAGAGTGTATGAGAAAGCACAGGCAAGTAAGAGAGGAAAGCAATTCTGAATGCACACTTTGTGCCAACCCTTTATGAAAAAGCCACACTTGAATGTATAAGTGATGTTTCTGGATTTTGAAAACGGATATTATTTACTCTAAAATGAAGCTAAAACAAGTTAAAACTATGGTTCCACCTCACAACAATAGGTCTGACCGCATATATGTTTCAATCACAACAGCGTCTCGCTTTTACTTTTTAATTGCTACACATGTGAAATTCAGAAGATACATACAACATTGTGCTATTTGTAGAAGATACAAATAACACAGCTTTGGAGTTTCTCTAAGGTCTATTTTGTCACTTTTGACAGAGCCATGCTAGCTGTTACTAACTGGCTTAAATTCCATTATGCTTATCAAGTCTACATTTACCTACCTACTTGCCTAAACACCTCATTATTGAACGTACGATCATGCCATTGATATTGATCCTTGGGGTAAGTAGGAACATATCTTATTTCCCAAAAAGTTCAACAATCTCTTAAACATTCTATTCTTCCACTTCCCAGACAAATCCCTTAAAATGGGTCTAGACCACTAATTTATTAGGATTAACCTCTGAAGCCACTCAGGTTTCTCCTAATAGAGTGTGAGAAAAAAAATCCATTGACATTCTTACTAAGTGTGTTTCATAAGGGAGAACAGTGCATGCTGCCCAGCACAAAGATAGCCAGAGAATGAGCAATGTCTCAAAGGTAAAAGCGGTTTTAGTTACAGTGCAGACAGACATTATGAGGCAGCTGTTGAGCATCGCAGGGGCTAAAGGTGAGCATGCAATACATAGGAATATTAGGACAATGAAATCGCTCTGTTTACATGAATGGCAATCTGTTTTAAATACATCTGTGTACTAAAGCAAATTATAAAGATATCTCAAGTAGTCCGATTTTTAAGATGACATTATTGTATGCTGAAATCATACAGCACACAGCCATCTGGATTCATTTAATTATAAATTAGACGGCATATTCTTGGTAAGACGTTCTTCTTAGCAGTGCCTAACTATCTGTGAAAGACCCATAGACCGGAGCGAAATCATTGCTGGGTTAGATTTCCCAAATGATGGGAAGTTTAGTGGTCAGACACACAGTGCGGATCAGGGGTACTGGTGAAGTATAGTGGGGGAGGGGGTACCTTCCATAACAGGTGGGGTTGCCGACACGTCCCGTGCCCAGGAGAGGTGAAGGGGTAAAGGTAGGGTGATGGAGTGACAGAGGTACGCAAGGTGGGCTGGTTTTGTAACGACCACTGAATTGGATCGCACTGACCCAAATTAGAGGAAGTCTACAAGTCCTGACCCTGACGCCGCCTCGGGTAGTGCAGCGGGGTGGGGATAGGTGGGACTCAACAGGGTGGTGGTGGTGGGGCTTGATCGGTTACGACAGTATGGGGGAGCGTGACGAGGTGACAAAGTGGAACCATGGGAGAGAACACGTGGAGGCGTTGATGGTGATGGTACACAGAGCTGAAGTAATGTCTCAATGGACAATGAAGTAGAAACAATGGCATAACACAGAAAAGCATTTAACAATTATTTTTTCAGACAGAAAGCTTACACTAGCCACACTACTTCAAATACATTTTCATGAGAAAATATGGGAAGTCTATTTATGAACCTTGCTATTTTTTTGTTGTTGCAAGAAACCTGTATGCCCTTTCCTATCTTATGCTCTCATTTGGCAGTGCCATGACATCCTCCATTTTACTCACCAATTGCTGCCTTCACCTCAATTGCCTCAGACTCCTGGGAACACTCGCTGATCCCTGCAGCATTGACTGCCTTTACCCTGAAAACGTAGCTCTCTCCAGTTGTCAGGCCATGGCAGATGAACCTGAAATCACAACATTCTATTAGATCATTATAACTGTAAAAGGACACAGAAGCGTCACATGAGAACGCAAAGCATTTGCATGTAGTGCCTAAAATGTTGCGGCATAGGGCTTCAAAATGATGTAGAACAACAGGAGTTAATCTGAGAAAGATTTGAAGTTTCAAGCTACGTCATGCTACCTGGTGCATTTGACAGGCTTGTTGTTGCAGGGCTCAAATACGTTGGTGCCAACAACACTAGCCTCAATGTAGTATCCCACCAGCTCCTTCACATCGCGGGACGCCTCCCAAGACACAACAACGGATGTGTCTGTGTTCCTGGTCGGAACTACACGACTCGGGGCAGATGGGATGTCTGTGGATTAAAGCAATATGTTCTTATGAACAAACACCAGAGCACTTATCGTTGTGCTTTGAAACAAGAGTATAGCGTAGATAGCTAGGCAGGGCCCTTTACCAAGCTTGTCCCCGACGGTGGTGGGCTGTGTGGCCTCTGAGGGCTCGCCAACCCCGGCAGAGTTGCAGCAGCGCACACGGAAGCTGTAGGACTTTCCTTCGGCCAGGTCGAACAGGGCGAAGCGAGGAGACTTGACTGGGATCTCAGTGTTCACCCTCTGCCAGCTGTCTGTGCCAGCCACACACTGTCATCCAAAACAAATTAATACATCATACAGCACCCTATAAAGATTTTTTCACACACAACACTAAAGATCTCAACAAAGATAATCTAACCAGTGAGTTGTTGGTTTATTGAATGGTTAGAGAATGGTACCAGAATGAACTGTATATTTCAATTAGAGTGTTTGCTCATACCTTCTCCACGTAGTACATGATGCCCTCGTGGCCTCTCTCACCAGGGGGATTCCAGCTCAACACCACGTAATTCTTGGTTGCCTCCGTCACTTCCAGGTTGCGGGGAATGCCTGGTACCACACCCTCTGAAAAGTGCCACAGATAAGATGAGAGAGCAAACCAGAGAGAAACATAGCTGGATATGGGTTAGAAGTATCTGAGTGGGTACCTGCTGGCTCCTCCTCTGTGACAATGATCTGGCCAGTCCAGGGAGCTGAGGTGCCTTTAGAAAAGAGAGAGGACCAAGCAAGATACTTCAAATTTGTTCCACAATGTATACTGCATTATACTGACGTTACAAAAGCCTACAAGGGACAAAGTGTTCAGCTTTTAATGCCTCCATTTTGATGACTCCATTCACTGTCATTCACTTAGATCCACCGGGGCTATTCTAGTTAATTTAACAGCTTGAACATCCTAACCCAGTTCTGTATTATTCACATGAGGGAAATGTACTGACAAGCCATAAAATATGAAGTACTCCTAAAACAGAACATGGTACGTGTGCAGGTGGATAACGTTGAGGTACCGGTATTACCTCTCATCCGGGCGCGATCAGCGGGGTCTACGGCGGCGACAGCCTCGGAAGCACGGGACGGGTGGCTCATGCCACACTTGTTGACAGCGCGCACGCGGAACGTGTAGGAGCGGCCCTCAACCAAACCAGTCACAGGGAAACGGGCAAACTTGATGGGGGTGTCATTACACTGGCTCCAGTGCGTGGTGCCAACCTCGCATCTGAACAGTGAGGAGAGTGAGCAACTCATCATGATTCATTGAAAAAGGGTTAAGGTTACTAATACGTATTCTGCCAAGTGGTAAAGGAAGCAAACGGAGGTAGTGGAGTTAAGGATGTTTCCATGGATCCAACTGGGACAGCTTTCAACCCAGAACAGATTTGACAGATTAAAAAAATATATTAAAGTGTTATTAAAGTGTATGTGTGTGCCAATTGATTTAGAGATGGACAGGGAGGCTATGACTAACCTGTCCACAAAGTAGCCCAAGATGGAGTTGCCACCGTCCACAGCTGGCTGCTTCCAGGTAACAATGGTGTAGTCCTTATTGGCATCCTGACAACGTACATCCAAAGGAGCGCCAGGAGCTCCTTCAACCTCTGCCTCTGAATCTAATAGAGGGACACCACCGTTATCAACATGAGTCTCATATCAAGATGAGTCATACACGCACAAATACTCATAGTAACACCGGTAGATTTCTCTTCTTGATTGTACTTGCCAAATATTGTTTATTTGTATTTATTTCATATTGTGTTTTATACATGCACACGCACACACACACAGTTTCTAAAATTAAGTGTACTGCCAATTGGCTCAAAGCCAGGAATGCTGCCGATCTGTAAGTTAAACACAAACTCAGGACAGCCTGGGCTGTAGGACAGAATTAGCTGCAGCCTGCCCCTGAGTGAAAGGAGATAACTGAAATTACTTTTAAAGTGAGACAACACCGGGCTTTGCTAAAGCACACAGCACTTAACAAGGGCTCAGAGGTTGCCTAAGGTTTAATATCATATTTTAAGAGTTATGGATCTGTCAATACTTTTTATTCCACAAAATAATAAAAACTTTGATTTTGTTTAAATTGTGTAAAAGGGAGCAAAACATGAAATGTGAAAGAAACAGAGATGCACTAAAGCCAATCTTTCAGGTAGACGTGACAGGGGGGAACCATCAGTGTGACGGACAGCGACAGAAAGACGCTCTACCGTAGGTCACGCGGAAACAGAGCCGACTATTGTCTCGCATGGAAGTAGCTCTGTATTCACAGCCACACTCATTCCATAACTGAACTATATCTTAGAATAACCCCAGCAGCTCAGTTGGCCTCAGACACCATCGAGAAGACGGCGAACCTGCCCTCTCATTTACAGAGCGAGGGAACGGGGCCTCTGACATTATTCAGACAACATATCACATCTGTTTGACCAGGCTTATCATGAAACAGGCATGGGCAGTCATCCTATGTTAATGAGGATGAGCACAAAAATAGCAACGACAGTCATATTTATCACTTTTTCCGTGCTATTCAAATATGCAACTACTCTCTGGAGTTATGACTGGAGCTCTCCCCATATGAACACTGGATCCAGCAAACGGCTTGAAGACTGAAGGTTAACCTCTCTACAAAACCACTCCCACATACAACATTCACCCACTGCTGGTGTCAATGACATTAACCTTGATTGACTCTTGATCCCTTGCTTCAGAGTCTGAGCCCGGAGGCTCTAATATTATGAACTACATACTGTGTATCAACTGTTGACAAGCTCAAAGAGCGAGCTGACATGTAGACAATATCGTCAAACATTTTCTAATCCAAAACTCATCTGTTGGTATACATCGCACGGATTCTAAGTACAGCAGTTAATAAAAAGCACATCAGAGTTAATAACGTTTTGTAATGTTTATTGGCCCTACCTCTGACAAACACGTATGCAGAGTAAGTCTCATAACCGGACTTGGTGATGACGCGCAAGGTGTAGAGGCCCTCGTCCTCCTTGTTGAGGTGTGTGAGGGTCAGGGTTGCCCTGTCTCCGCTCCAGTGAATGTGAGTCCACTTAGAGGGAGCCAAGAGAACATCTGGTAGACATAAAGACAGACGATCCAAATGCATTATCATCACTCCAGTTACAAATAGTTTGCTTTTTAGTGTTTCAGCACTACTATAAATCTATACTTGTTTTTGCTTCAGTGCACGGAGCAGCCGTTTACAAAGTAATAAACATGTGCAGATTATAATTTATTATTTTCATGGGCCATGTATAAGTGTTTGCCAGTATCCTAGGATTATATTTCAATGTGCTGTACCTGTCAGCACTGAGTGAGACTCAGGGGGTAAGGTTTAGCATCCAGTATCAGTGGCCTAATGGCTCAAGCAGACGTCATCTCTGGGATGGAGGGCCAAGAAAGATTCAGCATGGCTTCAAACCTCACTCTCCACTTACCGTCTCTGTACCACTGCACCTCTGGCTGGTAGTGCTGCAGGTTGGGATAGACAATGACGGTGCAACCCAGGCTCATGGTTTCACCCTCCTTTCCAAAAGACACGCCAAACTGGTCCACGATGTGGGTTTCAAAGGTGACGCCGTACTCAGACACCAGTCCATCTGTAAATGGAGGCATTACATAACAAGGAGTCAGGGTAAGGTTGTTTGAAATCCTGTTAAACATCATGCATCAAAGTAGGCCGAATGACACAAAGGTCAAGTTCAGACAGTTGGGAAGATAGACTAGAAATACACACTGTGTATGTCCAGTTGTATTTAGATGACTTGTCAATATAATAGAAAGACATAATGTTTCATCATTGTCCGCAAAGAAAACACACAAAAAAGACACCAGTATGGACTAAAGTATCATTCTTCAGACAGAGGTGTGTGCACAGAGGGAAACACAGAAAACAAGGGGACAGAAATGCGTAATAATGAACAGCAATCAAATATAACTGCGTGTCAAGAATCAGAAATGAGGGAAATTGGGTGCACGCTATCATGCAATATAGTCACGTGACATATATTTAGCCATTGTTGGTTTTAAGACTGAAATTCCACATACGTTCCACTGTATAATTAGTTGTGCATTAATTAAGTGCAACATATTCAGGGCTTATGCTGTAAATATTTTTTTTTATGTTGACCAACGTTTTACCAATAACAAATTATTTCTGGTAGAGCAGGTATTTGGCACAAAAAAAAAGTAATAATCAATTAATTAGCATACAATGCTTAACATTTTACCTTGAAAGCTCTGTGAACTTACAATATATACATATAATTACAATATGCAGTAGTTTAAGTATACTGTCTACCAAACAAAACAGATGAACACATCCATCTGTGAATTTCCCCCCAAAAATTCAAAATCCACGTATCCACGTTCTGGGACCGTATTTTCCAAACAGATACATCAAAAGTGGTCATCATGCATAGACACATAGAGACACTAAGTGGCAACATTAAGTGCATCCAAGCTTAATCAAACTCAGAGTCCAAAGGCCCTGTTACCTTCATTTTCTGCATTTGCTGCGCCCGCGCCATTGGGAACAAGAAAGCTGTTAATGCAAAAGCACCTATTGCATCTAACACTGCCCAACCCCCCAACTTAACATAGCAGTCCAGCATAAGCTACAGTATTGTGCATAGATGTTAATGTTGATCTTAATAGTTATTTTGTCAATGACAGAAATTAAATCCAACTTACGTCTGGGGGGAGGGAAGGCCCCATCTATTTCACCTTTGAATCCTATTAAGAGGAAGAGAAGGTGTGTGTGTGTGTGTGTGGGGGGGGGGGGGGGGGGGTTATATTTTAGTATAACTTTTTAAAAAACATAGTGGATACTCATTTTGAATAAAAAAACAAATCAACTCAGACCCAACATATTTCCAAATTTCTCATTCTCAAGTAGGAGATAAGAAAAACATTGATGTTGGTCCACATTTAAAGGAGAACAAATTTCACTGCTCATCGTGTAGTGAAATGTCATCTCACAAATGTACATTATGTACATATGTCAATGGCAGTAATATGGCAGTAATATGGTATAACTATAGGGTTGTGGTAACTTTGATAGCCTACTCTTAACAACGATGGAGGCAAAGGCAGAAAGTTCTCCCTTGGAGTTCATAGCGGAAACACGATACTGGGCTGTGTCATCGAAATCGCATCTGAAACAAGAGAGCAGCAGGTGAATGTCCCGGATATGCACGTTCCTCTTTTCAGTGGTTCACGTGTACAGTATAACCTACCCAACCCATCCCCCCCAGTCCTCTCAACTACGCAAGTCACACTCAGTTATGTGAGGCCCAATATTAGTGTTCCATAACTCCTGGCCGGGAATACTTAGAGAATAAATAGCCTCCCCTGGTGATGTCACACATGTCAGACGTTATGGGTCGCTGTATAAACGCATCATGGAAAACCAGTTCAACATCAGACATGATATAGCAGCTGCATGGCTGTGTTAGATATTTTATGAAAACAACAAAGACATTTCTGTAGCCGGTAGGGCACTCGAGTGTTTACCCCTTGCTGAAGTGGTCTAAAATAAGCTGCAACAGTGCCTCGTTATCTCTGGAGAATTCTTCTGGTGGGGCATGGGGCTATCTTTGACTGCCCATTTTCTCATCGAAAATCAAGTCCTGCAATGGGTTGAATCATATCTAACACACCACAATCTGGTGTCTGGCTCTACCTGACAGACATGCTGTCAAGGCCATAGGCATCCAGTAGGGCATGTGTTTCAGCTGTTGATTACAAACTACTTCAAATTATACCCTGTCCCCTGGGTTGTGGGTTGTCTGCCAATTCGTTGCCCTTCCATAACCTTTACTCAAAGTGAGATTGTATTACTTAACAGAAGGTGCTAAGAGGTTGTGTAGACCACATACTGACATAACAAAATGACTGTGGTTGGTTCGGATGTACGTGTTAAGACATGGCAGCAAGTCAACTAACGTTCTGTCGCTGGGAAGCAGACCTACCTGTTAACCTCCAGTGAGTGCACATTGTAGCTGCTCTCTATCTTGTACTTGCCCGGGTAGGCAAGAGGGTCAATTGTCACATTGTTTTTGTACCTTATGGTACAGACAGTGGACAAATAGACAGAAGAGAGAGCGAGATAGGGGGGGAAGCAGAAAGGAACATGATAAGGTGGGAGGAGAACAAGAACTGCACTGGTCACCAAAGGAATAAGCAGATAGGGTATTGAGGAATAGTAAGAACAGACAAAAGGAATAAAAAATTAAGGAGCATGTAGTTGAAGGTTTTGCATGTATACGTACCACACAACCCGTGGGTCAGGCCAGCCAGAGACAGTGCAGTGAAGCCTCACACACTGCTTCTCCCACACTGTGTGGGAGCGCGGCTTAATGACAAACTCTGGGATGTGCATTAGGCTATCCTGGTTTATACGTTTGTGGTATTCTTCGTTCTCATGGATCTAGGGGCAATGTTGTTATTATCTTTCACAGAAAACATTAACTGATGTACAGAACAAAATGGCTTAGCACCATAGCTAACATAACCAGTTGAGAAAACATCCAAAGCATTCCACATAATTCCGCATTCCTAACGAATTTATAATGCGTGCTATAAAACAAAACCTTTACAAAGCGTTTAAAAAACGTCTTCAAAAGGCTTGTTATTATATTTTTAGCCATGCATCCTACAGCAAAAACTAAATTTTGTATTTATATCAGTCAAATCAGTATCAGTCATAATTAATTTTTCATATCCATAATCTAAGCACTTAATTGAACATCCAATAACCCTTAACACATGATCTGGCAATACCCTGTGGACACAACCTCCTTGTGTCTTAAGAAACCAGATATCATGAGGAATGTATCACTTTGTGGCAGAGCTAGTTGTTAGAGTAAGGAGAGGCTAAATGCAGTGCAAGTGTCACTGTAGTCTTTATGTCACACACACAAAGAAGCTTTCCTCAATGTCATGTAACAGGAAGACCTCCTTTCACATAATAATGTAATAAAATAATGTTATTCTATCCTATACTCTCCCTGTTACGATGATGTCATACAAATAAATATTATCCTCCATTAAATCCCAAAATAAGAGAACTTAAAAACTCCTGACCGTGATTTTCCAATTGTGAGAAATTACTTTATGGTGCTATAAAGTGAGAACATTACCCATAATGATGTAGGCCTAATAAATGAAATAAACATTTAAGTTAAAGAACAAAGCATTTCCCCTTTGAGGCCACAATGGCCTTGACTCCTGGACTAACCCTTTTGCTCAGTGAGATGCGCTCGGCTGAGTGGCGCATAGCCATCTTCCTAGAGGTCTGTTCTGTCCTCTCCATCTCCAAACCACTACTGAACAGATCCCTCTGGGCGATGTACGCGGAAGTTTCCTTTTTTCGAGCCTCCTCTGTATCCGAAAACCCACTGGCAAACTCATGACTAAGACAGGGGGAGCAGAGCCAATTATGTAGGTGGGCAGTAAGGCACACATTGCTTGTAATAACGTCTAGGAGTAGTAATTATATTAGTCCACACTAAATTGGTTGAAAGGCTATTACCTGCCCCTGAAAAGTGGCACTACATAGCCAATGATGTGGTTCTCTTTGTCCATAGCCAGATAAGTGGGCTTGGGTCTCTTGGGCAAAGGGCTCAATCTGCTCTCTTCCAGCCCAGTGTATGAGGCTCTAAGTCTGAGACATGCAGAGAATTGTCAACCTCGCATCATGTCAATCTAGCATAGTGTTACAACACAAAACCAGAGGGGTAAGGGCAGATGAGGTTTGAAAATACGAAAATACATGGGGTATGTTAGGGGGATATTAGACCGTAAGTTCATGACAGAAGAAATGTAGTTCAGGTCCATATAATAAATATATTTTCAAAACGTAAAACCATTACGCAAAATAGTGCCGAAGAAACTCAGCATATAAGCAATCAATACAAAAGAAACCCCGTGGGCTATAGAGTACAGACAATAAATAAAACTATAATTAAAAAACCTACACCACCATTGCACTTTGAATTGTTATAAAAAATAGTTTTGACTATTTATTCACATTGAAGCCAGAATCACACTGCTTTCATCCATTAAGCCTAAATACATATTCATATGACAGTATAGTACTTATTCTCTAACCACAGTGGTGAGTGACAGACCATATACACTATGTTTTATGAAGGACGCTTCAAAAGTATCATATAACATTTCACATACCATTTCATGAGAATTTAAAGCAACAGATATACGGCGCCCATCTCACAGCACATCTAATCCCATGTAATGTCTAAACTCCACAGAGTTTTTTCAGATATAGCTATAGAGTGCGGTACAGGACAATAACTCCACAGACACAGCAATGTTGGCATCATGTGTCTGTCTGGAATCATGGGGACATTTCACACCCGTGAACGGTTGGGGGTGTTAGGTGTGTCGTGACAGTGTGCTGATGAGGGTGAAGTATAAAGAGGGAAGGCTCTTACTGCACATACATTTAGTTTGTGGTGGTAGTGTGGTGGTACATAACGACACATTTACAGTTATATGGTGTCTCTCTCCACTGACTTTTCAAAATCTCTGAGAATGACCTGTAATACCAGGATCACAGTTGTAACAATATTTACAAATATGATTTCTTGTAGGGAGCAATCTAATTTCTCTACCAGTATATATTTCTGTTTTAACTGCCCATCTGATCATCATCAGTGCTATATTTCCTATCTGCACTACAATTTCAAATGTATTGGCTAGTGTATTTTAAGAGTTGCCAGGTGATCCAACGTGAAAGATTTTAGTATTTCAACAGACACATAATTCACTCACTAGAAAATATAGCCTATGTGTATATTTAACCTTTCACTATGTGGAAATGTTAAATGAGCCTGGGGTAAACAGCTCATACATAATCAGAAAGTCAGCTAACCTACCAAAAGTTAAGATAAAGTATAAAGCACTGATAACACATTTAGGCTTTTATGAACTATATTACAAACTAATCTTTCACTTAGAAGGCAAAGCAAAAACAAACTTTTGAATTTTCATTCAATGTTCTGAGGGAGTAGGCTACTATTTTAAAACAAATTGCTTTAACATAACTAATACTGAGTTGAAAAACGATAACTGTTTAGCATTCTTACAGATAAGATGATAAAAGAGTATGCAAATCCTCTTGAAAATGCAATGCGGCTGTCAGGATGCAATTTCAGGCCTTGGCAATTGTCACAACAAGCAAAGCGGTTTTGCGTACAACTTCTTGGAACTTCATGAGGCATGCAGGATTTACAGGCATTATTAAATAAAATAAAAAGTCTGAGGGAAATATGTACGCACTATAATCCAAATATGTGGAAGAAGGTGGATTAGGGAAAATGGTAAATAAAGTTTAAACGTAAAGAATGTTTTTTGGTTAAGTTTAGCAAAGCAGAAACGTTATGTGAGGGGATTTCAAGGCAAAGGGGAAAATCCAACAAGGATGATAAAGTCACTAGGTAAAGCCAGTGGGAATAACCCAGGCACTTGCATTTGAGATGAGATGAGGATGGAGGTGTAGATGGGGCATGGGGTTAAGTGGGCAGCAGGACTAATCTGACCAAGGGATGGATGAGCCACACCCCAGCAGGGTCTCTTCCTCCTCCTTACCCTCTACTGGCGCTGCTACTGTGGGCAGCGTAGCTGCTGCTGGATTGGTACTGGCTAACAGCCGACCCAACCTCCTTGCTGCGGTAGCCACGGTCATAGTGGCGGTGCTGCTTCTGGTAGAAAGGTATGGATCCCGACATTCCGCACACTGCACACAGAGCGAACCCTGGACTGGTCTTTTGCTGCCTGTCTGTCTGTGTAGCTAGTGTTTAAGAGATATTTGTTTGAGCATGGTTAACATTTTTAAATAATCTTTGAGGGATTATTCTAAAAATGTTTATCCTGAAGTACCTAATAATTTAGAAGGAAAGGTCATGACCTTGATTGAGTAAAATGACTATGACAGATTTCTTTGTGCAGGTCTTAGATTTTCAATAAATTTCCATATATTCCACATTCCAACTGTAGATCTGACCTCAAAAGGCTAAACAGTATAACAATTGTTTTCTAAAAATAAATTAAGTTCCCCACAAATATATTTTATGGGTCATTCTTAAAATAATGTAATAAGTGATGGATAAAAAAAGGTTTATTTCCATTTAGAAATTCCAAGGACCAGCACAATCGCTGGCACATACATGACAAGATTCAAGCATGCATTTTTCTCATCAAAATGCAAATAAAAACGTAAGCTTAAATACAGCAATTAGTCAAACTGTCAAAACATCTAATGCCAGATGTTTGACTGAGGAAACCGCTTTAAATATTCAGATCACTTACCCTGGCCAAAAAGCCACAAAATCCAAACCTAACAGGAAAAGATAGTTCAACCCAATTTAAACCAGCAGAGTTTGATATCCCAGCAAAGCCACAGGTACAGAGGACACAGCTCCCGTCTACACAACAAAAATAATATTGGCACTCAACAGAATGTTGAAGGCACAGGCGATTCCTTTTATGGTGAGGGGAGTAGTTAAATATAGCTGGGAGTGGAATGGAGGGGACTCAGAGGAAGGCAACAGACCCATCCTGTGGACCTGGGCCCAAGCAAAATCCTGCCCTTTGTAGGTGAACATGAATCCCAAAGGTAGTTGGTTATAAACTTCAGAAACTATAGTCCTAGCCCAACACATTTACAAATTATTACAAATAATATGACCTCTATTACTATGGCCCAAGCATTAGGACTCTGGTGAAGTAAAAGTTCCATCCATCCATCCATTAACTTTTACCGCTTATCCCGTACAGGGTCACGGGGGGGGCTGGAGCCTATCCCAGCGGACACAGGGCGAGAGTTGGTTTACCCTGGACATCGCCAGTTTAATCACACAAGTAAAAGTTTAAATTTATATATTTTTTGTAAGTAGTAAGTGCAGTAAATGCAAGTTGGTTTATAATATAGTTTAATCACACACTTAAAATATTATTCTACTACTGTATACATTGCATTACTTAATGCACTTATTGGTTCTATTTGCTTATTATCATCAATGCTTGTGTGTGTGTGTGTGTGTGTGTGTGTGTGTGTGTGTGTGTGTGTGTGTGTGTGTGTGTGTGTGTGTGTGTGTGTGTGTGTGTGTGTGTGTGTGTGTGTTTGCACGTACACATGCTCATGTGCTTTTGGTGAGATGTGACTATGTATTTGTAGCATGTTCCTGTAATTATCTTTCTTTTCACAGAAATGTAGATTTCTTAACACATCAACACAGAAAGCCAAACCTACTTTGAACAGATACAGTGCATCCGGAAAGTATTCATCCCCTACACTTTTTCCACATTTTATTATGTTACAGCCTAATTCCAAAATGGATTAATAAAAAAAATTACTCAATATTCTACACACAATATCGCATAATGACAAAGTGGAAAAAGTGTTTTTGAATTTTTTGCAAATGTATCAAAAAAAAAAAAAAAAATTATATCACATGTACATAAGTATTCACACCCTTTACTCAATACTTTGTTGAAGCACCTTTGGCAGCAATTACAGCCTCAAGTCTTCTTGAGTATGATGCTACAAGCTTGCCACACCTATTTTGGGGCAGTTTCTCCAATTCTCCAAGTCACAGCAAATGGTGTGAATACTTATGTACATGTGATATTTTATTTTTTAATTTTTCATACATTTGCAAAAAAATAAAAAAAAACTTTTTTCACTTGGTCATTATGAGGTATTGTATGTAGAATGTTGAGATTTTTTTTTATTTAATCCATTTTCGAATTAGGCTGTAACATAATAAAATGCGGAAAAAGTGAAGGGGTATGAATACTTTCCGGATGCACTGTATCTACCCACGCCAATTAGCAAACTGTGTCAATCACAATGTAAAAATAAGTTTTTTCTGGAAAGGTTTATGAGTCTATAAGGCTTAATTGATTAATTGATTACTAACTACTTACTACGTACGGGAAATTCAATGGTTAAATCTACATAACTTAAATAAAAATGACATGGACTATGCGCAACATAGGCTGATGCAATTGCCTATGCAACTGGCGCACTCTGGTGGTTGAATCCAAGTACATAAACAACACAAACAACAAAACTATAAGCTATTTATCTGGCTGTGATGGAAAAATAAATATATTCAATGTTCACCTTCACCAATACGTTTGAGTTAGAATAGTTTGTGGTTAACCATGTTGGAAAAACTACGAGAAAATAAGAAAACATAAAATTACAAGTGGGAGGAATTATTGAGTCTCCCGCTCATAATTACCACTATTGATTGTGTTATTATTGAAGGTTTGGTAGCTTAACCATACTATTATTATTGGTATTATTAATATTAGTATTATTGTTAGTAGTATAGTAAGAGTATTTACAGGAAGAGACATTCTTAACTCTGATCTGGGATTTGGCAATAGTCAGGTTTAATAAAGCACTGTATAGGAGGCCTATATAATATGAAATCGATTACTTTATGGTTGATACTTTATAAATGTATAGAGACCAATTGATTCTATTAGTTCATTGATTGTTACACATTTCAGATTGGTTATGATGCTGTCTAACTGCATAGGAAGGATACATAGGCCAGTATGAAGTTCCAATTGTCACCAATTGTCACACCTCCAATGTATTTGTCACGTTCTGAATGTGTTCCAGTTGTCCTGCTCTTGACCTCCCACAGAAATATCCCCAGTAGATGAATGGGTTATAACTGTTCTCTGACACATATTATGTAGTCATGTCTATATAATTGTCTAAGCAGAGTTATGCAATGTTTGTATATCTACTTGGGAATCTAATGTATAAAAGCTAAGAGTTTTAAATCAGTTTTGGTTTAATTTAAGCCAGATGTAAACGGTTTCTGCCTCGGAAAGACATGTTAAAGGGTTAGGGTTAGTGGATTGTGTACCTCAGCCACACTACTTCACCAAATACTACACAAAAGCAAAGGAAGACGCAGTCATCTGTCCTTAAATGGACATATCCAAAAATGTAGACGCACATGGGCGTGTTTTTTTTAAAGGTGCAATTAATTCTCTGTGGTAAATACGACAGAAATGTTTTTAATTATAAATCAAATTCCAAAAATGTAAAACCATATTTGTTTGTAGCTACATATTTTTTAACATATCTTAAAACTTATGAACTCATGGTACAATGTACCGCCGAACGTTTACGACTAATCAGTTGTAATTTTTTATTTACCTCCCCTTTTTCCGAAGTTGGTTGCATCTGGATTTCCTGTACGGAACCAGCGTTCTTATGAGGAAGTTAGGGCGGTGGTTGAAGGAAAGAAGATAGCGAAGGCCAACGTTAAGGGGTTGTCATCGGTTAAGTATCAGGTAAACTCCCGTGTACTGGCTATAATTTGGGTTAGAAACGGCGCTATTGAGTGTGTGTTTTTGTAACTAAGTCATTATAGCGTATGGTTTTCAACCATTTAAGTAGTATTGTTTTACTCTGGTCATGTTATGGAACACAGCTGTTAATGTTATGTCTCACGCTAGCCAACAGATTTGCTAACTAGCTAACGTAACGTTAGCTGCTAGAACAATCTACAAATGTTGTAATAATTTACTTTCCAACGTCTTCATTGGCGTTTTAACGGTAGTTTGTGCTATTTCACTTTTCCCGCAGCTACAACGTTTTACTAAATCGTGGCTGTGGACAACTAACTAGCGTAGTCTAGCTTTAGCTAGAGGAGCTACAGGCCGAATGTTGTCCACACTGACTAGTGTCGTGACGGGCTCTAGTGTCATTTCCGCTGGTTGGCCAATTTTCTTTTGCAAACTAATTCGAATTAGTTCGAAGAAATATACTCCTATGTATAAATGATTAAAATGTAAACTGCATGTTGTAGGAATTATAGATTAGACTTTCCTAAATTAACGACACGTTGTCGACAAATGTCATCAAGGAAAGAGACTGGGGACGGTTGGAGGATCAAGCTGGTTGATTCCAGAGAGATGAGTTTGGACAAGTCCTTGCCTGAAATGGTAACTTGTCCTCACATCATTAGTTTTGGATATCATGTGGAGCGGGTAGCAACTAGGACAACCTTCAGAGCAGCAGAACATTTCCATTTATAGCCCAGTGAAGGACACAACACTAGGGAATCACTGCCACAGAATTAAATTAGCTACCTAAAGCACGGTCCACTATACTGGAAGTGAGTGGTAAGCTGGACAGGTATTTCAATTGTTTTTTAGCAGTTACTGTTTATCACTGTTTACAACAGTAGTGTTGTGTGTACTTTTATGTAGTTACATGAAGACCGTGTCATCAGATTTTATTTTTACTGCTAATAGTTAACTTAATCATTGTGCATAGTTGTGCATAGCCTAAGAGAGCACATAAAAAAAATAGCGATGGTTGAGAGGAATCAGTTAGTCCAAGGTCTTATGAGATTTAATGACATCATTGAACTTAAATTGGAATGACTTGATTTTCTCCTGTTTTTTTTATTTTTGCAATGCTATAATAGTTCGCAAAAAGTAATCATGATCTGATAATAAAATCATATATGTGTGTCTTCTCCGACAGATAATCACACAAAACTTCAAAATGTCTAGCAAAAGGGCAAAGGGAAAGACCACCAAGAAGCGCCCCCAGCGCGCCACCTCCAATGTATTTGCCATGTTTGACCAGTCTCAGATTCAGGAGTTCAAAGAGGCCTTCAACATGATTGATCAGAATCGTGACGGGTTTGTTGATAAAGAGGATCTACATGACATGCTTGCATCGCTGGGTGAGCATGGGTAGAGTAATTTTTTTCTTTGTATATGCAAATAATGGCAGGATTTTTAAAATAAAGCTACATTTGTACTTAAAGAGAGTCAAGATATTTTTTACATTACTTAATTAAAAGAATTTGAATTTTTGACAACGTTTTTAAAAAAAATGTATTGCCAGGTACCCTTTAGTTGTGATTACCAGATCATTCGTTTTCAGTTTCCGGGAGGGAGACTTCATGCGCTTAACATGCCGAAAGCTCAAATTAATCCTCCTAAACGTAGACAATAGATGTCACTAAAGTAAATTACTTTACTCTAAAACAAGATGTGTGTTCTTGGGTTGGTCTGTCGGACTCTACTGTTAAGTTAACTACCGGTAATTGTTACATAGGGAAAAACCCAACTGAGGATTACCTGGAGGCAATGATGACTGAAGCTCCTGGGCCCATAAACTTTACCATGTTCCTCACCATGTTTGGAGAGAAGCTCAATGGTACAGACCCTGAAGATGTCATCAGGAATGCATTTGCATGCTTTGATGAAGAAGGCACAGGTAAAATAAAGATGGGCTGCTGTTCTCTGTGCAGTGAGATAACAAACATGTTCTGCCATTGTAGTAATGGGGCGTTTAAATCAAAGGCATTCCACCTCTTTGTAATAGCTGGAACGACCAGCTTTTTTAATTACATTGTTTGAATACTTGGGGCCTTTCCACCCAACCAGATTTTCTCAAAATTGTGAGGACTTTCGACCATTCATTTTTGTTCACATCTTACATTTTGTGCTCTTATATTTTTGTCTTATCTCTGTTTTTGTCTCCTTTGCAAGGGATCATTCATGAAGATTACCTCAGAGAACTTCTCACAACAATGGGTGACCGCTTCACAGACGAGGAGGTGGACGAGCTTTTCAGGGAGGCGCCCATCGACAAAAAGAGCAACTTCAACTATGTTGAATTCACGCGCATTCTAAAGCATGGGGCCAAGGACAAAGACGATTAAGCTGGCCCTTTTCCAACTCATTATAGTTTCTATCCTCTTTGCCTCTTCCCCCTCGCTTGATCAATGTGCTGCATGTCTAAGCCTCATAAACTCCGAGCTAAGCAAGGCAAATTATAGCTATCGACCACACGTCTGAACTTCCAATATTGCTCACCTTGCACATTATAATAGTAAAATGTTTAAGGGGATTTTCAATTTGCAAACCAATGAAACTGTGATTTGAAAGTTGTAGAAATGTTGGAAGTGCAGCTTTGGGTTAAATGCCTTCGCAGGGTTAGCAAATTTTTTGACATTTTATAATAGACTTTTTAAATAAAGTGGTCTGAACATGTATTATGCTCCCTTCTTCTTTACCCTGTATAAATTACCATGAAATAAATATTACATTTTCCCAAGTGAATGCATGTTTATCTAACCAAAAAGCTCCCTCACTTCCTCCTTATTTGTTATGTGATTTCTCAAGATTTTCATTCTTTCATAGCCCATTTTCCAGTGTGTAGAGACACTGCATGATAAATGTCCAAAGTGGACTTCAACAGTAGTTGTACTAATTTAAAAAGCCAATGCAGCGTAATCGGTTGACTGCCAATTTACATAACACATTTTTACAATGTTTTCAAATATTGGTCGATGCGTGATTACTCTACCTTGGAAAGTAGTGAGGAAGCAATATAGAGTTGTATATCGAATAACCATTGTACAAATAGTCAAATGAATCACTTTGGTTTGATTGAATGACAAAAACAATATAGCAGTAGGCCTAAATGCCAACCATGACCTAACTTTCTGAATGCGTTTAAAATACGTATGAACTTCGGTGTCGAACTATAAATTAGAGTATATCGCTCTCTGGTGGTAGTAATTACACATTGCCCCACTGTGAGGACCAATCAGAAATCAGCATCTCTGTTACGGAAACACGTTTAGTTTGCGAATCGCCGCGTTCTGTTGGGTAAGCATAATCGTGCTAATGATACATTGTATTAGTAGTATTATTAACAGTGTGACAATTGGTCACTCGTCCTTTTTTTATTGTAGTTATCTGGAGCTGACAAACGCGAAGTCGCTGTTCTAGGAAGCTAGTGCTGTTAGCTAGAGTTAACACGTTATCTAACTGCCCATACACTGATCATGTAACGTGAAGTACTTCTCACCCAAGCAAGGTCAAAATGAGTACAGCACGTCATTAATTCAAACGTTCTTAAAATGTTGACCTATTTGAAACTTTAAATTCCAAACGAGTAGGCTATATAGTCGCGTAAATAGGACGTATATACTAGCTATCTGAACAAGTCAGACTACACAACTGCTTAGGATAACGTGACAAAAAAGTACCCACTGCAAAGGTTGGTTAGTTAAAATCAGGGAAGGACATTGAGCTCAGTTTCCTAAACAATAATGAGTGGATTAAAGTAAATACATAAATTGTCCGTTCTGTAAAGTTTTCAATATGATGTGTGATAAATACGTTGTTTTCATTTGTCCTTCAACAACTTAGATTGAGTCCTGAGCTGGAACCATGGCTTTAAGGGTGATACAGAGGCTTCAAATGCTTGGGCAGACAGCAATACTCTTATATCCTCATGTTGGAATAGCGCACATTACCAGATTACTAAAAGTCAAGAGTGTCAAGAAGCCGGTGTGTGTAGCTTGTCTGTGGACTTCAACTGACCGCTGTATCCAAAGACAGGGCTGTCGCAAGCAACAGCTAGACTATGGAAAGATGTGCCTTTCTACCATAGTCAGAGACGCAGCTGCCTTCACCACCGGGTCTGTTGGGCTCCACAAAGATTCTACTCTACCCTTCCGTATAATCCAACTGCAACGGCCCACTGATGCCAAGGAGCTTGCCTTCCATGAAAGTCTAGATAGCTGCTCCTCATCCCGGCAGGTGCTGCGGCTGCTGCGAACCATGCAAATCATGTCAGACACCATGGCTGCAGCAGTGCTGCACCGTGTGGCCGACCTGGAGCAGGCCGGTCATTCCCTCAAGGACCCCACGGTGCTGGAGAAGGACACGATCCTGGCGCTCTGTTTCCAGCTAGAACAGGACTCAGGGCACTTAACAGATGCAGGACTGGTGTCAGCCTTACTGGCCTGCACTCGCCTCTTTCTAGATCCATGGAGCACTCTGGTGGTGCGACTAGTGTCGGAGAGCCAGGAGAGATTGGATAAGGGGCAGATGAGTGTTGAACTGCTGTGTACTTTAGGTCAGGCCATGCTCGCCCTGGAGGGCCCTGGTTGTGGGATGCTGGAGCAGCTGATGGAGCAAGTCCAGAGGCGAGAGCCTGCCCGATGGAGTCTTGCAGACCTTAGTGCTGTGTATAAACTGCTGCAGGATGGTGTTGGAGAGGGTGGGCACTACCAGGATCTTTTGAATGCCATGCATGCCCACGCTATGTCAGTCACTTCCCACATGGACCCCACTGTTGTCAGTGGGGTGTTGAGTGCCCTGGTGGTCCTGAACCAGACCCATGCCATGCCCTTGGTCATCGGCCTTTGTAAGCAGGCCGTGAGCCATGTCCCACACTTCACTGATGGGGAGCTGTCACTTGTGCTAGGGGCTCTAATGCACTTTGGCCACAGTGATCGCTACTTCATAGAGGCCATGGAAAGACATGTACCTAAAATGGCTTTTACCTCCAACCCAGAGACCGTCACCAAGGTGATGCAGTACTTTGGCCGAAGGAACATCTTGTCCCTGCCTGTGTTTGACGCTGTGGCAGAGAGCTTTGTTTACAGAGCAGACGATTACAGCACCAGCCAAGTGGCCAAGCAGATCATGCCATTTGGAAAACTAGGCTACCTACCGCCCAACGCTGCTCAGTTGTTCCGCAAGGTGGAGGCTGTCTTGCATGCACGCTTCTCTCAATTCCAGCCAAGAACACTCCTCAACCTTCTTCACTCCTGCATCTTAGTTGAGAGGTACCCTGTCAACTTTGTGGCCAAGGTCTTCAACAGCTACTTTCTCCAGCAACTGCAAGGTAAAGCGTCAGAGAATAATGTATTTTTAAAAATATATATTTGAGTTTTCTTTCCTTCCTATAAATGCTTTCAACCTTTGTTTTAGAAAGAGGCACAGCAGTTGACCGGATTGTCTTGGCACAGCTGACCCAGCTCTACATGACTGTAAAGCTGGAGTGTCCGTTCTATAAGGTAATTTGACTGAAATGTTTTACTGAGTTCAGTAAATGGCCAGATGATTTGGCAAGATTCTGTCTTGTATACTGCTAATAGTCTATTCTATGCTAGTCCTAATACTCACAAGTCATCATAGTTTTATTATGACATGGCCCATACGTAATCAACATCTACGAGTCTCTTTGTTATACATCGCTCCTATGAAATATGTTTTATCACCACAGGGTCCAAGGCTTCTTTCTAAGTACCGTGTCAAGTCATTCCTTTCTCCCGGGATGTCTTTGGAGACTCCAGTTGATGGACACCTCTACAACTGTGTGAAAACGGGACTAGTGGATCTACTAGGGTCTCGTGTTTACTTTGCTTCCAAAGTCCTGACTCCCTACTGCTACACTTTAGGTAAGATGTACACCCTGTAATGTGAAGTGTAGCTTGGCTTTTATTTGGTTATTTACTTCTTTATTCCTTTTTGAAAGATGTGGAAATCAAGCTTGACGAAGAAGGGTATGTGTTGCCAGCTAGTCATATCGACGATGTCTTTAAGAGGTACGTATATTGACTAGTAAGAGGTTGAATTATCTTTAAAAAAAATCTGATAAAATGATTAAACTGTTTTCTGTAAGTATGTATTGTTGTCAAACATGCCTAAAAGTTTCCGGTTTGTATTAACAGGATAGCACTCTGCATTGATGGACAAAATAGGTTCACTCTGAGTACTAGTAACCTTTTGGGGAAAGAAGCCATCAAGCAGCGGCATCTAAGACTTCTGGGATATGAAGTTGTTCAGGTGAGGATATCACCGAGAAAGGAAGTATGGCCTAGTTGCTTTTTTGTGGCATGTTTTAAAATGCCTCCATGCATTATGAAGGTATGATGTTGACAAATCGACTACAAACTGCATGCTATCCACTTTAATCATTGAATGGGATTTCACAATGTAATGCATGTTTGGGCTAGCATTCTAAAATGTAACTTACCTCCATGCAGATTCCATACCAAGAATTTGAAAAACTACATGGCAAGAGTGAAATAGTTGAATACCTACACCAGAAGGTCTTCCCGCACAGTTATAGGCTGAGCTGGTGACAACGGCTACAAAACAAATTGCCCAATCACTTAGGAAGTTCTTCTGTTTTTGAAATGAGACTTGTCATGCAACACATTTATTTTGTTTAACACACGATGAGTGTACTCACATGCTTCTAAAGGCTCTATTGTGTAATAAAGTGATTTTTCTTTTTTTTACAAGAATGTGGTGTATATTTTTATAACGAAAACCCAAATCAATTTAAAATATATATAATTTATTAGGTACATTTACATTATGGTTGGCAACAGTGCTGCAGTATAAAGTTCAAGAAACCAAAATCCAAGAGTTATCTTCAGAAAAATAAAATGTACAGAAAAAAGATGATAGATTGCATTATTATGATTTTCCTTTCTGATCATTGTCATACAAAATATTGTATTGTTTGTCAGCTGGATACAAAAAGTTCTACATAGAAAACTATTAAGAGTGCTGCCATTGTCTGTGTTCATCTTTTTATGTAGCAGGGATCTGTGGCAGGCCAAATTCATCCACTAGAACTCCATCCTGAAAGACAAGTATACAGTTGTTATAAACTGACATGGTAAAGCTTTTCTCATTATTAGAAATGTAAACGTCTTGTTTATTTTGTCCCACAAAGCAACTGAAGCTTAGTAATGTAACAAACAACAAGTAGGAGAGAGTACCCGGTTAGTCTTGCTTTCATGGGGAAGTCCCTCAGGAATTGAAGGGGCAGAGGAGGCCTCATCAAGATAGGAGCTGTCTTCATCCATCAAGAACTCATCTCCCAGTGCATCCAGTTCTGCAGGCACAAATGTTATTGAAACGGGAATGGGGTCAAATCTATTGTTGCGTAGCGGAATTATAGTTTTACCTTGTGTCACGTAGGCAGCCTCGCAACAATAGGTCTGCGCATCTCTTCACTTTTGACAGAGCCATGCTAGCCGGAACTACAGGCTTACAGTCATTGAGCTAAGCTAGGCTACACTTACATACAGTCATACCTAAATAACTCATTATTGGATGTACAATCATAACGCTGATATTGATCATCTTGTCTGACTAAGGGGGTAAGTAGGAACATATCTTATTTCCCTTTAAAGCAAGGCATATACATTGATGGATTTGTGCTTTAGATTATGTCTTTAATGACCTGCTTCCAGGTCATCTTCATCAATCTCAGGCGTCCCATAGCTTCTGCTCATTGCCTCCTGCACTTCGTTGGCATCCTCCATCATGTCTTCAAGCTGATCCTGAAGATCCTGCAAAGACAAACATAGAGATTTAACTTTTTCTGTATTACCTAACATGCTGTGTGAACCATTATCAGAGCTGTATAATTTAATTACTGGTCTAAAACAAATATGGACAAGAAGATTATTTTTAATATTCTGAATTGAAACGCACCAACTCAAAATTAACTGCATTAGTGGACACAATTACCTCAATTTTATCAATTTTGATATTCTTGTATGCCTTCTTCATTTCCTTGGCACCAACTTTCATCGCATCAACCTAAAGCAAAGCAAACGTTATTACCACGATCGTTTAGTTCTCAAGGTGAAAAACGGTCCATACCTTTAACAACTTCTTACTGTTGTTTTAGTGTCTTTTAGAGTCTGGATAGTGTAGTTGGCCTGTTCCATGTTAAAGGACTGTTGTGCGAGATTATCCCTTTGCCCTTCATACCTAGAGAAATTTGAAAGATTGTGAGTTTCAATTAAATTAGAAGTAGCATTTGCTGCATGATTCCTGTTTTCATATATGCCTTTGTATAACTAGAACCTGCATACAACTGATTCAGTAAATAGAACGTACATTCTCTTCTGCTTCAGCACTCGCATTGCCTTTTGCTTTACCATGTTCTGAAAACATAACAACCCTATGTATTAGACATATGTGTGTAAAGAAAGGGTAGAATATATGCATAGTTTGAAATGTTGGAATAGAAATGTCACCTTGGAAGGCCCATCTCTCATCTTTTTCATCTGGTCTTTGTACTTTACAAGTTCAGCATCTAGTTTGGCGATCTTCTTATCAATGGACTCACCCCGAGAATCCACCTAAATTATAAAAGTGTCATAAAACTCTTGTATTATAGATCAGACTGCAAGTGGTTAGCCAGTGATATTAGAATAAGTTTATGGAAACGTAAACTTTGCGAGATCCATCCAAGGTGTGCCGATAACCCCTTGATTGCAAGCAACCGTGTACTGCAAAGAAAATACTCTACATTTAAATGAGCTATTACGGTTATCTCTTGGTAGAATAATATACTATTTGAAGCCAGGTAAGTAAATTAAAGCGTCATCAGCTCTGCCTCCGAAGTCTGGGGCTGGGCCCAACCTGCAAAACTGGTTAATATGGTGCAGCATTTCAGAACCAGGAAGAGGGTCACGTAGTAGAATGATACAATAAATAGTCTACCTAAATGTCTCAATATAAAAGCTAACGCAATCAAATGTATTAATATATGCCACGTTAAATCATGACAAACAATGTTTTTAATATGTAAGAACATAACGTTATGATTTACTTTAATTATGCTAGTGAACTGTTACATTTCATCAATAACGAATGCCATTTGCCAGTGTTGTCAGCTTTCAGTTTAAAACCAATACCAATCACAAATTAAGAAGTTGTTTCTAAAAACATAAATAAATGTGATTAAGATTTAAAAGCAGCTCTTACTAAGCTATACAAATGTTAGCTAACGTAAATTAGCCTATCTTCCTTGCCACCGTAAACCAACCAGAAGTTCTTTGTTTATTAGTCTATGAAAGTGTTCTAATCTTCATTAAAGTAAAACTTACAGTTCCTATGCAGTCTGTGAGATTCGGTGGGGGTCCTTTAGCTTTCCCCCTACCAAATATACGATTCATTTTGTGGGGGTTTGAGGAGAGTAAATTAGTTAGGTATTGTTTGTCACACAAAATCAAGAATATTTTTGCTGAAACCAAGGCTATCCGGAAACAACGTATATCTCTTACGTCACATGAGTCAGGTGGTGTACATTATTTTCATCTACGCCCTTCAGACCAAAACAGAAAAAGTAGACTTAGTAACGAAAAATGTCTGGACAATGGTAATGATAGAGTAACGTTTTAAATGTAAAACTAATAACACATTTAAAATACGATCAGTTGAAATGTTAGGTATATTCTCCAGAGGGCGCCCAAGACTAATGTAATTGTTAGTAACAAAGACCATTTACTGTATAGCCTTGTTTAATGAATAAAATATGTGAATGTTCCCTCTCAGCCAATTTACGACTAGCATTTGCATACATACAAGTGTAATTGAAAAAGAAAACTCAACTGCAATGTGTGCAATATTGAATATATAGTGAGTGAAGCGGTTACTTTTGAAAGAGTGAAAGCCCAAAGCCTCTTCTGGACACGTTGACATTTTGTTCAAATGGGATATCTAAAGTTTATGAACCAGAACGAAGATAAAATGGAAAACATGCTATACCCCCCCCCCACACACACACACACACACGTATTAAAAATTGATGATGCCAGTGTGCCCCCCCCCCCCCTCCCTCCCAGAAATACAGATACACAGCACACTTGTTGAGTTAAAAGCAGTAATGTATTTACTTTAAATAAAAACAACATCAAACAGACAAGTTGTTGTGTCTATATGGACCAGCCAAGCGTTGTGCTTAATTTCTATATGTTACTATCAGGAGTATAATTCTAATGAGTTTGAGTGCAACTCTTCTACATACACATCTATATACATATGTAAAGCTATATACATACAGAAGCTACTAATAGCCCATACATTCTGATGAAAATGTTTTTTGAGGAATTTTGGATTTACTGTACAACAGAACCGCACAGACCATCAGGCATTTACTTCCCATCATCGCGGACAATTCAACACCAGTAATAATAGCTGTCATTATCATTTCAACGATCACTGCTATAAATACTGATACATTTCAAATTATTTAAAAACAGTTGTATTGTTTTCCTACTATAAACTATTGATCAATATATAATATCGTACCATCTGGTACAATATTCAACTACATGCACAAAAGGTAAGTACAAAGAGCTGTAGTTATTTCTTACGTTACATTGTATGTACTTATGTTTTTAGAAGATATTTAAATATTTCAATATGAATATTTCTCAAGGCAAAAGCTATAAAAACAGCTAAGGTGATCTTTACCATAAAATGAACAACTAGACACACCCAAAGCTTAAAAGTTAATAAGATCGGCTTGTGTCCAGTTTTGAAATGTACATTCAAGTCCAGAACCCTCCCCATAGTCTAATATGTATGCTCAATGACAGTGCTTCAGGCATGTTATCCATATTGAGCTAAAAACTGTTCACCAGCATCATCCAGTTTGATAACATTGAAGCCAACCACTCTAAAACAAATGTGTATGAAACACTAAGTGGAGGTCCACCTGTTCTAAAATATATTTATTGTATTCATGGATTCTTGTTCTTGTCTCAATTGGTAGACAATGTGCTGATTTGACCCCAATAACTATAAATTGGAACATCTTATTTGGCTCCAGATGCACAGTCAATGGACTATTGAAGGCACTCTTGCCCCCTAAAAAAACTAAAGAGAAAAATAAATATAAATATGTAATTACAAACATAGAAAGCAAACTATCTTAAAATAAAATCATAAATATGTTTCACAAAAAAAGATAAAAAAGCCTAAAAATGTAATTAAAACAAAGCGTTGGTCAAAGTACTTGGTCTAAACCCAAAGCTATATACTATAGCCTATACCTAAATTGCTAACGTGTGCATTACACAGAAACAGAACATGACAGAAATCTACATGGCAACATACCAAACAGGCATATTACCAAATATTTTTAATGATATATCAACATCCTTATGACAATATATCCCGTACATACCACTTAAAAGCAAAAAAATTGGTAATCCATTATAAACTCTTCCAAAGGTGTTAACAGGCACATCCTTATATAATATGATGGAATCTTTTGGGGGATGAAAAAAAAAATCAAAAAATTGATCACTTACTATCTTAAAACTAAAATAATATCTGTTTATGCAAAATGTTTAGATTGTTAGACCAAAATCGAGTGATATCTTATTTTAGAGTGAAGCTTGTCAAATGTTGATGGTTCTATATTACAAAGCAGTATAACCCATATAATATAAAATAATGTATGGTGATATCAAAAGCCATACTTGTAATAAAATCTATAATAGGATTAACGCACACAAATAAAGTAATAATTATGTGCAAATAATTCACCTGCCTTGTTATTTGAATCACAACAACACTACAAATGCCTTGACATGCAATAGCATGTCATAATAATTAAGCGTAGACTTCTACATCATGTAGCAATCCATGAATTGATTATGCCTTGGACGCAATAGTAAGAAGAATAGCGAGGCAGTTCACATCACTGATGTCACTTGAGTTAGGCCTAGGTCATTTGAGTCTTCTTTTCCAATCCTGGATATTGAAGACAGTTCCATTGCTAGTCATGCTGGCTTACTAGTCCCTTCTGGGTTCTCGAGAGGAAAAGCGGCCTCCCTCACAGTGCTTCGGGCCTTGCTGCTCCCCGCCCCCCTGTTCCCCTTCAGCTTGGCTGGGAGGCAGAAGTCTTTGAAGCAGCGCTTGAAGTTCTCATCGAGGAATGCATAGAGGACAGGGTTGAGACTACTGTTGGTGTAGCCCAGTGCCACACAGAAGAAGTAGGCAGCCATGACAGCAGTGGTCTCAGGCACGCTCACCAGGGCTTTGACTAGGATGAAGATATGAATGGGTGTCCAGCACACTACAAAAACGGCTACTACCACCAGCACCAGACGTGTGATCCGGCGCAGGTTGCGGTCCTTTACCCGCGAGCCAGACAGCAGACGAACACTCTTTAACCTCAGCACCATCAGGGAGTAGCACACAGTGATGATGAGCACCGGCACCACAAAGGCAAAGACAAACACGCAGATCTTCATCAGCGTGTCCCAGTACACGTAGGGCTCCGGAAACTGCAAGGCACACTCTGTGGTGCCTAATGGATCGAGAGAAAGCAGAGGGAGATTGAAAGAAGAGGGGGTAAAAGGGTAGAAAAACAGCTCAAATGCTCCCACGCTTTAACATACTCACATATAACATAAATTATATTCTGCTCTGTCCATTTACACTTTCACAATGATTTGCTGTAATGGAACAGCTAATGTGCTCTCAAAAAAGGAACACATTGCTCATCAGAACTATTTTTCTGGCTTTTTTTTCAACAATACATTATATGGTGTAAGGATAATGAAATGCTTATTAGTAACAGTTGAATCTGAATAAATGTATTTTCCATAACTGGATGAGTGGATCTTCTATACTCCAAAAATGAATGGCAATACTGTTCTAATATGAAATTTTGATTGCATTCTCCTTGAGTGAGAAAATATGTGAGTTCCTACCATTGTTGGACTGGGTACTTCCCAGTATAAGTGCAGGTATGCCTGCCGCTGAAGACAAGATCCAAATGCACACGTTGATAATTTTTGCTTTTAAAGGTGTTCGGAAATCGAGGGCCTTCACCGGGTGGCACACGGCCACGTAGCGATCTACACTCATCATGGTGAGAGTGAAAATACTGGTGAACATATTGTAGTAGTCGATGGAAATGAAAACCTTACAGACCACTTCACCAAATGGCCAAGAGTTCAACAGGTAATCTGTGCTCTGGAAAGGCATTGTGGTGGTGACTAGGGCATCAGCAAGAGCCAAGTTGAAAATGTAAATGTTGGTAGCCGTCTTCATCTTTGTATATCTGTTACATAAAATGAAGCAAAGAAAATTTTATGTGAAATATGTAAAATGATGCACCTATGTCTATCAAGTGCTATATTGATGGTATAATTGTTATAAAAGATTAATGGTATGAAAATTAATAGACTATGGGCTACAGCACTCAGGGAGGCATAGGTGCATTTCATATGACACCACGATAGACTTTTCTTTTAAATGTAGCATGATTTTAAAGACTAATGAGGCGCACGCAGGCCTATCAGCATGATTTACCACCACTGATTTAAATTAATACATTCAAAGTCCCCCAAAAAATTCTCATCACTATTTAACCATATTAACCCAAATCTCCAGCTCTTTCCTATTTACTGTTTTCTGAAGTGATTCCGTAGGGATTGGGTATGGCAGTTTGTTATTCATATTATTTTATTCTTGCTACCATGTGTATCATTTGCTGCACCCTATTTTCTCATTCTGAGACTCATATTAAACACATGTACATGTTTTGTACTCAAAAATTTTTTAAATTAAGTAAGGAATGGTTCATCTTAAAATGTACGGATCTACAATAAATTTGGAGCAAAATAGTTATTTTATGACTAGATTCAAACACAAAACACAAAAATGTCCTGGTATTTCTGCGTGTTATTGAGAGGATGTTGCCTGATAGCTAAATTTAGTTCAAAAAGTTACCTCATACTTTCCATTCGCTTCAGTCAAATTGTCAATAACTTAATCAATTGTAATTTTAAGGCTGGAAAAAAAACTTTCATTAGCCTTACCTGATGATGACAAACATGACGAGACAGTTCCCCACCAAGCCTACGACAAACACCACAGAATATACAGCTGTGATGATGGGGATGATGGGGGACATAGGTTCGTGATCCCAGATATCATCATGTGATAGATTGTGATTTTCTGCATATCCAGACAAAAAAGTAGAATTCACGGAACATTCCTCGGTGGGCGTAAAGAGCCATTTCTCTTCTTTGAAAATCTCAACTGGAGTGCTTTCCATTTTTGGTAATGCTCCGACACCTTGCAGTGGGCAGAACACAATTCTAACAAAACATGCTCTTCAAACAGGCGCCGAAATAGAAAAAGAAAATAGAAGTTAACATTAAAAGCGTCGTTTTTGGAGTATTAACCGTTACCAGACATAACCCATTCGACAAGATTTTTTTTATGAAAAACGTATAGCTAGTTATACTTTACTTAAATCCACCACAATGTTCAAAATAGAATGCTTGGAAAGGCTGTCACAAAAGTAAAATTTACATGCATATTTAAAATATGCGTGCGCTCACTAACCTTTATAATGTTCGGTCCAACTCGAAACGCTATTGCTTATTAACAGAAGAAAACTGGTTATCTAACTTTTGATTTTATGATTAAGTTTGGATTTATGATGGCTATGGCTAGTCAAAGTTTTTAGAGAATGGTGTTCACAGACATGCAGGAACAGCGGCTTTTCAGAGACTTGTGCGCACGCACAGTTCTGAGCTGTGGTGCGTCCTCGCGCTCTGGGCATCGAGCCCCCCTTAACAGACAAAATATGACATCAGAAGAAATTACAAGCCAAAAGGCAATTAGCTTTCACAACAGTGTTAATCCCCATGCACTATAATTTTATCTAACAGCTCATCGAAATAAACTGTTTTATAAAAAAAAAATGCCCATCATCAAAAAGATTATAATTGCTTTGATTAAATATTTGCAGTTTTATGTGAGACATGCTTGTTTCTTTATTGTGGTGAGATCAAACAGTTAGGCTTATTGTCCTATGTTGAGGTCAAATATTGCATAATCTTTCTTATTGCTCTGTAATGGCATGCATTTGATCACAATACAGATGTTTTTTTAATTTTTTTATTTAATCTTAGCCCCTATAAAAAAAAGTTGATTAAAAACTGATATTCTTTACTCAGAAATCACCAGTCTCCTGAAAACATTGCCTTTAAACATAAGCAATTATGGCAAAAATAACATAACAAGTAGATCCTGAGAAATCCATTGTTCTCATTCTTACTATAGCTACAATGTTATCGCTCTGAGGACAGAATAAGTCATATGAATCTGGACATGCATTTGCATGTTTGAAGTACGTGATGTGGTTATGCAGTCTCATGCCGTCCCTAGATAGCCTTAGGGAGGCAATGGATCCATGTGCTCTTGTCACTAATTAAGGCTAATCTGAGGGGAGAGCAGATGAGAAGTCAAATTTCATTACTGCTGGGAAGAAATTGTCTGTGGTTATCCGATGTCGACTGAATATGATGTATAATACAAGTCTCATTTCAAATGGGTTTAGATACATAATAAAACAACACAAAGCTACATGTCAGAGATAAACTGTGCCAAAGCCCCCCTATGGTTTGAGAGGGGCCATGCCTTGGATCATCAAAATTAGTAAATGTACCCCGTTTTTGGGAAATTATATGAACTTTGGGGGTTTAAATTCTATTTTACATCTTAGTCAAATATATTATTACATTCACATACAGAATGTTAGCATATATTTAAATTACCTTTTTTTTTTTTACTTTACTATCTTAATGAATAACTTAGTTGGTATGTGTGCAAAACATATCCAACAATCAGATTTTAAGTGCACCTCAATTCAGTAAAGTTTGTGACAAGTTGACTGTAAGGAGACTCCTTTTTATGACTATCTAAACAATGACACGGCAAATACGTGAACCTTGCCCATTCAAAATGAATAATGGTGCCATCTTGCACAATTTGTTGTGATAGAAGTTTACTTAAATATATTTGCAAATATAGCTTTCACAGACTGGACTCTTCTATGTCACTTTAAGTCAGCAGAGGTCAGAGGCACAAGCTTTTTTCAGTTTGATTCTACCCAACTACTGCCATATTGATTGTTGTGCATTTTGTTCAAGGATCAGAAGAGACATAAATGAGATACGATATAATTTCACCATGAGGAAAGGAGATTGCAATTTGCATTGAGAATGAATCAAACATATTAATGAGACTTGCTCCAAGCCTGACTACTTTTAAACCCAGATTAAAAATGTATATGTTCTCAATTGCATTTGGCTGAATTGTTCCTTCTTAGCAATTTTATTTATCTTATTGAGTTTTAAGTTTTTATTTCATTCTTGGTTTTCGTTTTGTCCTTGTATGTTTTTGCGTGCCTTGTGTATAGCACATTGCACTGCCTTTGTGTATGAAACACATACACAATACTATACAAATACATTTGATTTGATTTGATTTGACTTGATATCTATCACTAATGCACTAAATAAGTATGACGTTTTAATGTAGGATCCATAGATCTCCAAGTTAAAATTTGTGATTTGTAATTTCACAAAATAAATTGTATTAAAGAATTGTTGTCTACAACACCTGTTGAGCACCATAGTTCATAAGCCATCCATGCCTGCAAAGATAGGTTTTTAGAATCACAGCCTACAAAGTAGAGGGTATTTTAGGATTTTTGCTGTGACATTTTAAATCCTAGAGTGTAAAGACGTCCGTTTACCCCAGCATAAAAAGTATTATACAACTGGGCTTTGTGAATATTATAAACAAGATGTGTGTGCTTTTTAAGCCATAGCCATGCTTATGTGGATTATATTGGATTTTAAATATATATAATAATTTAAAGATACGTGTACACACAAAACATCCCTACAGATTATACAAAGAAATCATAAATATAGAAAACTACTAGTGTATTACTGACTGTCTCTTAAGTGTCAATTTGTAGGAATGTGCCATTTATCTCAATACCCAGGTTTGAGCCAAATAATATAACTAATGTAAAGGCCAGTTTGGTCACCTTAAAAAAAAACCACTGCAACAATCTTTTTCACAACTATACAGATTTGTCTATATTGTGAAATTAAGTAATGAGTCTGGTTATTCAGATTATCTTAGAATAAGGGATTTTGAATTCATTATTGAGTGTT
Source organism: Galaxias olidus (assembly GCA_026901105.3). Taxonomy (NCBI): domain Eukaryota; kingdom Metazoa; phylum Chordata; class Actinopteri; order Galaxiiformes; family Galaxiidae; genus Galaxias; species Galaxias olidus. Next base: position 52,199 of record JAPMUY010010449.1, read on the forward strand.
TTATCATTAATTCATTTGTACAGGGATGGTTGTACTCCCACAGATTCATCAAACATACACATAAACAAACATATCAAGAAGATTAGTTATTTACAATTGTTACACTCAATCGAATACATATCCCCAATATTGATTTACAAAGATCATAAATTATGTATGTCTAGCTTCATGGCCATGTCAGATATTTACAGCATGGATATTAAAGACAGTAACTGTTTTCTTCAGTCAGAAGTAACCCTTAGTAGATTAAGCAATAAGAAATGTCCCAATCAATTTTATAATTTCCAGATATGTTGTTTATGATTGATTTAAAGTAGGGAGGTTGTAGGAACACTTCATGAATTCATAACTGAGGAAGAGTGGGTTTGTTATCTGTTGATTCTTTTTCTGATCTTCAAAGCTCACACATGATTGCTGGTGTGTTAAATTGCCGTGTGTGCGTGTGAGTTTGTGTGAATGTGCAATGAACATTGGTGGGTGGAAATACGTCAAACAGAAAGACAGATCATTATCAAAACACTGTGGGTTGGCACCTAAAATCGCACATGGAGTATTACAATGTATTGATGTGAAGCAGAGTTGGTGATTTACCATGAGAAGACTGACCGACCAAACCAAAACAAATACCATACCATGCCAAAACAAATACTGTTCAAAAGGCTTTTTTCACTCCTTCTCTGAGAATAACCATTGAAACAATGCCAGTCCAAACTAAATAAACCATTCCATTGGTCAAGGTGGAACACGTGTTACCTCCCAGTATTGAAAAGACATGTATGCATATAGGAACACGAATGCATCTCTGTTATGTTACACTGGCCTTCAGTGTCTCAGATAGGCACATGCTGTCTCTTTGGTGACCTGGCGTTCACTCTGACCCTTCCCCCACATTGGAACAACTGCTTGGACTGGCAACAACCGTGAGGACGCCAAAATCTGCCACCACAGGGATCAGGTTCAACTGGATTAAGGGAAGAAAACTCTCTGAACCATCTCTTCCTATCTTCCTGAAACCCCCAAATATCTGTTACTTTATTTCTCCCCCACACGCTGTAAATGTATCCAATAGCCCTGTTAAGAGCATAAGTTAGAGAGTCAGTCTGTCATTTACATGCATGATGCAAGATAATTTTTTACAGGTTTTCATGCAGTACAAACACGTATTATTCAGTTGAATAGAAACAAAAAGAGTAATTTTTGCAAATCTCTAACAACAGTATGTATGTATGATGCAGGTAATAACAGGAAAATACTTTTCTTGTTTCTCCCTGACAAACCCACAGACTTCGTAGATGCTTTTTGATAATATAGATTTGAATCAATGTTGTCGAAAATACTTCTTTAACTTGTTTACTTATCAATGTCAGTGCAGATGTCTTGGGATAACTGTTACTTCCTTATATATTTTAAACAAATTTGATTCGTCTGTGGTGCTTTCCGAACAATTGCTGCCTCAATTCAAAGTAGAGGGAAAAAAAGGTTATTTCGTTCTGCAGAGAAACCAACTGTGTCCCTGTAGCTTATCGCTGCTGATTAAAACTGGCTATTTTAAGGGAGCTGGTCGATGCTGATCTGGCAGGGCATACCTTTTTCCAGCAATGATTTTGCCTGTAATTTCCACAGTAATTTACAAACTCCGCTATTGTGGACATTGGTGGGTTGATTAAGTATTTTCTGTGCACACCTCCATTATTGAACCACATAAGGACAAGAGAATACTTGTGTAAGGAGTGTGTATTGCACAGGCACACAATTAGAAACAAATATGTATTTTCCATGCACAAAATGATGTTTTAGCACAAAGAAACTCTGAGAAAGAGTACGCTTGTTGATGCAGATAAAAAAGAATATATTTTTAAATGAATGTGTCTAACCTCAGAGAAAGAGAGATATAATGGTCTACCAGGGTCAGCCAAGTGCAGTCAGCAGAGTGTTGTCTGATGTACAGCACTGAGGAGCAGGCGATCATCTCCCAAAAATGCTTACAGTGCACTAAGTGAAGCCTGGACATTTACAATCACGGTTAGCCAGACCACACACTCACAGCACAGTACATCAAAGAGTTGGGAGAAAGAGAAAAAGCGTTAAGGGGAGTTATGTGGAAAAAGTAGAAAATTGTGAGACTGATAGATAGAGAAAATAATGAAGTGCAGGTCAGAGATTGATGAAGCGGAGAACAGAAGGCCCAGGGGTTGATCAGATCACAGAAAAATGGTGTGCGACTCACTGCGGGGCTTGTCCATAGACACAACCCAAAGAGGCTACTGTGAAATTGCAAGAGAGACAGGTTGAAGGAGGGAAAGTCAGAGAAAGGCAATCTACTGTTTCCCTCCAAACACCCACCTCCAAAAAGATAGACATTTTATTTTTCTCCAAGGCAACATTATCCATGTCATTTCATCTATTTTCAGAATTGGTTTAGAAGAGAGTGGGAATTACATGGCTTTTGTACTGACGGATGACAGCCATTTTCTATGATCTAACTGCTCTCCTGTGCATAAGTGTAAATGCATTATTTACGGACAACATTTTGTTTCGGTAAGGTTTGAAAATTGAATAGCCTACAGTAATGCAAGATCTACTTAAATGCTGAAATGGTTACCCGAAACCACTGTAAATAAATGCATTCTAACCCTTTTTTAGTATTAGTCAAAACGGGGCTGCAAATCAAAACAGTTCCATTATTTTTTGAGTAGGACTACCTTAAACATACCATAGCACACTTTTAAATAACAAACAGAAAGAACAGAATAGTGCACAACGCTAACCCATTTTGGGTATTTCAGAGCCGCATGCACCATGTGACTCTCACCCTATCAGACATTTCAGAAAGAAAGTCACCCTTTGGGCTCTCCCATAGAAAGGAGTTGACCATATTGACATTGGATAAAGAACCCAAGCCCATTTTAGAATTGCATGACCTCATCACTCAGACTGGGTGTTGTGTTTGATAGCTGTCGGTCCATTCGTAGTTCGTTCTGTGTTATTAAATGGAGACCAATTTGTGTAAAGAGCTTTCAGTATCTAGAAAAGCGCAAAAAAAACTAAAGAAAATATATTATTATTATTATTATGACCTTAGGCTTAACTCTAAACATTGATTGTTGACATGTGTTTTAATTATAGGCTACATACACTAATACACATACACACTCTAGTATGTATAATTCTGATTGATTATGTTTTCAAGGACAGTTTCTTACTGTGTAGGATCTCTCAGTACTTCTCATTGAACTTTGTTACAGTCTTACCCTATGGAGATAGTCACTGGTACAAGCTTTTTCTTCAACACGGTTTTTTATTGATGCCTGTGATTTAATGAGTAGTGAAAGACGCCAATACTTTGTCGATAATGGTGTTGTTACTCTTTCAATAACCATCTGATGACAATGCACAGAACAAATGCATTCTAAATAAATACATGCCCACACATCAGCTTTGAAATGCAGTTATACAGGCACAGGCACACTAACACGCACTAACATACATTGTAAGATGCATACACGACACAATCTTAACATTTGCAAACCAAGTATAGTGTATGGACCTCAATATAGACCAATTTAAGTTTGCCAAAACTTCCGACTCAACGATTATTTGCAAACTGTCAATAAAACAAAAACAAAAAAAAAACATTTGACTTGAGTGAGTCCTTGTAAATGTCTTACTTGTTTGAATGAGTCAGGAAGACAGCAAGTCCCAGCAGATGGTTAGAAGGAGTGTGAGCATTATCGGTCATCAATGTGTGACAAGCTTCTCCAGTATACCCACGCTACGGTAGAAAAGGTTAGCTTTGTGTCCACCCATGTGCCCACCATAATACTAATTCATAATGAAAAACAAACGTGAAAAAGTGTCAGGGTTTCACAAATTGAATTCCCATGAGGATGACAATACATTATCTTATTTGTTTTTACTGAATAATCACTATGAATCCAGTTAACTAAAGATTTTTTATAACATAGTTGGAAAACAGAAGCTGGCAATATAGCCTACTGATAGTTGTTTAGATAATATACATAATATTATCCATTTGTAACATATAATGACCATGGTTGGATTTCACGCTGCATTTTTGTTATAGGTCAATTCGTAGACACTGGCACACATTAAACAGCCCCGTCCCTACTGTACAGATTTTTTATATAAAGTCAACCCCCCCCCCCCCCCCCCCAACCCAGATGGTGATTTGGTTCGTGATAAAGTGTGAATCACGTCACTTCTGTGCTTTTTGAAACAGCATCCAATTGTCCATAGACACTTTGGAAAGCAGACCCTGTAGAAGCCACTGGTGTACTTTGTAAATGGACAATCGCGAATCAAAGTGAACATAATACAATACAACTTTATTCTGTTCATCTTAATTAATGAAAGATAGTTAAAACAAAGTATACATTTAAAAACATAAGGTGGTACACACTAAAAACGGTTACCCACAATCTTATATTACACTGAAAGCATCTTACAAATACTCTAATTGTCCACATGTTACTATATATTTTCTGTGAATGCTGCATATCGAGCAGTCTGCTGTCACATGCATGACCATCGGAAATCTGAATCAGAAATGTAACTATTGTTAACAATTAAAGTGTGACTACTATTGCCATAATATGATGACAGGTACCTGTATGTCTGAAACAATTAGTATTAGGGAATGACATTTGTGATTTTAAGAATTTTCAGGTTATAATTACAGTTTGTCGATTTAGATTTTAGTATTCTTTGGTTCAAAGACATTGTAGTGAAGACTCTTTATTACCAATGTCAGCAATCCTTGGACTGATTATGTAACATTTTAAAATCCTACCATTCAAAGTAAAAAAAAAAAAACTTTAAAAAACGGTCCTATTCCGTCAGCTGGGGTGCAAAAAGAAATCTTTAAAAATAACGGAAAATAACAAACTCATAAAAATACAGTAATTTTCCGGCAGCTGGGGCACCAAAGAAATATTTAAAATTACGGAAAATAACTAACTCATAAAAATACTGTAATTTTCCATAATTAAAATACAGTTTTAAAAATGTAAATGTTATGGTTATTTGCAGTGACAGGTTTTCCATGTGATTTTACATTAGACTTCTAAATTCACAGTCTATTTTTGTAACTGTATCGATATTTTCGTGTATTTCCAAAATACATGAAAAACCTGTAAACAAAAAGAAAAAAATATGTAAATGTTTTTTTACAGTGTTGATAAATCTGCAAAATTGCTCTACAGACGTTAACATAAATCTTTTTATGCAATAAGGTTGACCCAAATAATTTTCTTTTAACTTATTGCTTGGCTTTCAATTGCAGGGTATTCGACATTGCAAGAGGGTTAGTAATCAGAAATATTTGCATATTAATTCTGTCAGTACTTTATACTCTTCAATACTTTGTTTGTCAGGGTTGAGCTTACCTGATTTAGTTGTCTACTAAAAGCACTCTTCTATTCTGATTTGAGAGCTCAATAAATAGTTTATTTTCCTTAGCATCACCAAAAGACTGGAAAAGAGATGGTAACTTTGACACCACCGCATCTGAATAGGTTTTCTGGAATCTCAATCTACCTGTGGAACATCTTCACACTGCTTCTGGGGACAGTGACTCATGCAATTGCAGGGAACTACATAAGGACTCGGAAATAAATGAATTAATTTCGCTCCCATTCACAATTCAGCCGCTTCTTAACTGCCACTGGATGACTTAAAGAGGCAATGAAAACTGGGAAATGAATGGTGGTTTAATGGAGCTGACTTGGCAAACCTAAATAACCATAGTATAATGATCTGCCAGCAAGCTGTAAGAGCCAGGGCTTTCCTCCAATAACTGTAAATCTATAGCCCGCTTTATAATCCCTAACGCTGCAATTGAGGGAGAGAAAGGGCCGCCAAGATATATAGAAAAATCAAGACAGAGAGAGCTCATAAGACTGGGGAGAAAATTAAGCACAAAAATTTAAGGCATTCAGTGTCAATCTGTTAATACAATTCATTATCAGTAAAAAAAAAAAGTATAATGGATCACCTCTAGAGGAAATACTTTTTGCACATATAACCTTTAGCCTACAAGTCAAATTCACCACTAGCCATTGCATAATGATTAACCTTGCAAAGTGTGAAGCTATTGCATGAAGAAAGTCCATCTGATAGTTCCATTATTACTGGCTTTGATCCCACGTGGTCTGCCGGGGGAAAAAAATTAGCTCATTAAAAACTCATCTAGTTTGAAGTTCTCAACTAACTATTCTGTGAGGATAATGGGCTGACTCTAATCAAGTGGAGGGGGTCCATGTTATTCAGACAAATACCAATGATATCTCTTGTATCCACAAAAGCATCATTGTTACGCCCAGAGGATGAGGAAGCGAGTGTAACAAGCAACCAGTATAATAAAAAAAATATGACCATTACGACCACATTGTGCTGGTCAATTTCCATTACAAAGAAACTTGTATGCAAAATAGTGCTATTCCTAAGAATCAGACACGTTTTTGTTAAGTACAATTTAGTAAGATACAGTAGAAATTTGAGCGGTAGTCCAAAACCCCCTGAAAATGTCTATCTAATGTGCTTGTGTGAATGGTGGTTCCCAATTCTCTATAGTGGCAGACCTGCAGTATATTGTCCATTTTGGTTGTGATTGTATTGTACTTTTGAATCTTGGACCACAAGACAGTAACCAGGAAATCAAATATAATCCAACATATGAAATTGATAAATCAGACTGAACAGCTCGATCACAGGAGCAATGCTAGGAAGGCAACAGTGGGGTAAAGTGAATCTGAACACATTATGAAATGCACAACTCTCTGTTGACCTTGAGCCTCATTGACGGTAGTAACCACATCTGCCAGCTAATCCAGATCATGAGATACAAGTGGAATGGAAGGCACTGGCACAGGCACAGGTCGCACGTACGCTGATGGAGAACAACCGCAAATCGTCCATAATTTAACACAGAATTATATGCGGAACAGTCATTGATATTTAATGTAAACGGCCTACATTTCCGTTTTTGTCCCTTTGATATTTAGTGTGCAATGTGCAAGTCAGGCATAAATGTTTTTTTTTTTATTCTTGTAACATTTAAATAAGTTTCAGACTAGAAGAGAGGATGCCAGTGGATACCAAAAAGCTGCATCAGCTTGAATTCAATAAGACTTTTTGTACTGGATAAATTAGAATAAAATAAAACAAACAAAAAAGGAATAATATCCAATTGATGATTCATTTGTTCCAGTTTTTACAATGATACAGTTGAGATTTTCTCTTTTACTCTTGTGCACTTGCATGGCATGATACACACACTTATCACACACAGTATCAATAGTTTGTTTATTTGTCTGCCACCACACAGAAAGGATGATGAATAGAAGACACAAATACAAATTTTCACTGTGAATATCACATTATATGTCACTATTTTAGCTGGACAAGGATGAAGTTGTACCTCCTGGTAACAAGTGATTTTTTTTTTAATTTTAACGACTTTATTATGCTTACAGGTTCTCCCTAAAAGAAGCACGCAAATATATTTTCAGATCTTTTTATTTCTGTAGAATTCTGAAACAGCTGATTATAACATGGAGCTCAAGACCAGTAGGACACCCGTTTTACAATTTTCCATGCTAAGTCATGAATTATTCATTCAAGGAGCTACCACTACATTGTTACATGATTACAGCTATAAATAGCTTTGCCGGCCAATCACATGAAAAAAAAGTAATAGAGTATTTGCATAAGGTTAGGTATGAACATTTTACATCAGCCGTTGTACCCACTTAGTTGAATATTGCTTATGTGACAAGATAAGTAAAAAAACATTAGCGTATCCAATAACAAAAAGGACATAGCTATCTACATAACAAACCCAAATGTTTTAAGTTCTAGCATAATGGTTATTTAGTTTATCAAGAATACAATTGCAGCATGAAAACAGTATGACTAATCCAAATGACAACACTACTCTCGTTCTGACTGTATACGTAACGCAGAAGGGAGCGAGACAGAGACAGAAAATGGATGGTAGCATTGCTCAGGAATATTTAAAAACACATGGCCTACTGGGATCTTCTGTTTTGTGGGTTGTTCACTCAACTGTCTCAAATAATGAATAATCCAAGGTGAGACACATTCTACAGTCAGTTATTATAACAATTTGCATTGCCTTGTCCACAAACTGAAATGGTCCATATTTTGTCACTGACTGCAAACCCCCTGTCTAGCTAAATGTGTGTTCTAGACTTGTGTAAGTCATCACACCATCACATAGGAAAGTCTTTTAATAGACTGTCTCTGTCAGCACCTGTGTTTATAGTATCAGAACTGTAACATACCTGTTAAGTAATGTTTTTTATGCTGCTATTCACTCATGATTTCTTTTTCATTTAGGAAAGATATTCAAACTACCACTTGTACCTCCTTGCCTGACATCCTTTTTTGACAGTGAGAATTAATACTGGTAAATGTCAGGAGGGACATCAAGGAGTGTCCACAGCTCATCGGACATGATAAACTGAGGGGAGATGGTTTCCAAGGCCAAAGGGGATAGGTCTGTGTATGAGAGAAGTGTCCTCTGATCAAGACAACATGTGTCATCTGTTTTTCTCTGCAACTCTGCCCGTTTCTATCAATCCAATTCACAGCCAGAATTACAGCTCCTGTGGATCCTACGGACTTTAACACTGCTAAGTGTTAATCAAAACTCGTTCAACGTAATTTTGAGTAATTTGCGGGTGTCATTTTGAAAAATGCAGCTGCTCAGTTCATCAATCCAAGGATGGATTGCAGCAGCTTTGGAGCCATAGAGGAGCCATTGAGGAACAGGAAGGGTTTTAGCTTTCTTCCAGCACTCAAAAGGGCTGCACTTGATCAGAGGAGGCTTGACTGTAACAATAGTGAGATAGTGTGACACTCAGAGACTGCAGTCACTAAGTGCTTCAACAAAAAGGAGGGTAAAAAAACGGAACAACAAAGACAAAGGAGAAACTAGAATGGAAGCTTTTGCAACTGAGCTATTATATTGTTCAGAAAGTTCAGGAGCACTGAGGTTAATTTTAAAAATGCATTTATAAAGTATGGGATGGGGTGGGGGGGTGGGGTTGGGGGGTGGGGGGGGGGGGGTGCCATTTTGTTCCATTTTTTAAAAGAGAGCTTTCAATTCCCCTCCCCAAAAGGATTTGAGCAGTTTCATTTCACACGGCTAAGGTGTTCCTTGATAATTTTCATGCTGGCTTGATAAAACCTTTCAGACAGCTCCCTTGCAATCACAAATCCTTTACCTTCCATCCTACTTTCCCCTAGATAGTTTCAAGGGCAGACTAGTGTGCGTACGTGTGTATGTTTGCCTGGGACGGAAATGCCAGCATCCTGTCATCATAATCATCATTTAGGCATTGCCAATTCTAAAGAAAAGTAAAGTGCCCAGATGTGAACGTGAACTACTCTTGTGTGTGTGTGTGTGTGTGTGTGTGTGTGTGTGTGTGTGTGTGTGTGCGCACGCACACGCTTGTGTGTGTGTGTGTGTGTGTGTGAGTGAGTGAGTGTGTTCTGTACATACATCAGTGGCTAGGTTTGCAGATACACTATGTGAGGAGCGTATATCAAAGCCTACTCTATTTCCTTTCTCAGCTATAGGTTGAGCCAACGTTAAGTGGTCAAGCCCAGAATCTGGTGAAACAAAATGATGTGAGCTAAATCTAAGTGTGCAAAGCACTAAAGTAGATGACCACTGGTGGTGGTACATCTTTAAACTCATACTCTCTGATTCAAGTGAGACTGTATATGACACTGCCCTCCAGAGACCCAGACTGTGTCCCACAGGCCGGCACTACCACTATGCGGTGTTAGAGAATGAGAAGGTTAAACATAAGCAGGCCTTGACCGAGCAGCACTACGCCCAGCTAAGAAAGGCTACATTCATCATGGGATGGGGTAGATTACGGAAAAGAATACTTTCTTTTCCACCTTCCCTCCCTCTACCGTTTTTTTATTGACCTCCTGCTCTCATCCCCCGACTTTGAAGTGATTGGGCAAGTGATTCTTCCATCTCTGAGATGTAACACTATGCATAATTCGGACAAATCACTGGTAAATGATTGCAGCGGTTTGCATCACTGTGTTGTGTCTTAGAAAAGTCAATCACAAGTGCTTGAGTCACCTTGGAGGCTAATCAGGAGAGAGGAAGAATAATTTGTGGAGGTGGACAGCTAACCTGAGGGTAGGATCTCATTAAAGTAGAATGATGCAGCAGTTGGTGTCTGTGTGTATCGAGTAAGTAAGTTAGGTAGACCGAATGGTTAAATAACATCAAGATGCACATTGGATGGAAGTCAAGTATTGTGTTTTATATCACATAGTAATCATGACATAAAAGGGCAGAATGTTTCACATTTGCCCCATAGCCACCATATACTGTTTCCATGAAAGCAGCAGACTAACTATTAATTTCAAAAAATTTATGAGACGGATAGATAGAGAGGGATGTCAGGCAGCAGGAGTTATTATAGTTTCAAATGAGTTAAATTGAACAAAGAGTCTTTTCAAAATGATCAAACAAAATGTATTATTGTAAATTTGTAGATTGGTTTCCAACAGTAACAGCACAGGCTCAACACAGCAAATACTCAGCAAAATCTGCTTTTCAAACACAAACAAATCAAAATGTCAGATAGAGGGAGATTTTTTAAGCATCTTAATAACCGTGTCAAAACCACTAACTCATTTTCCATCAGAAGGATGATATTAATATCATAGTATCATGAATATTGCAAATACATTAATAGCATAATATAGTTTCTGTTCAATATTTGTTTTCAGGCAAAGGCCAGATTTGTGTAATTTTACCATCCAACCATCAACTGTTACAGCTGGCCTTGAATGATCTCTCAAACCATGAGAACAAAACCTGAGGGATAATCCTGCAGTGCAAGCAAAGGCAATGATTTAGAGGGCAGACGTAAACTGAACATTCAAAAGATCCATGCTCGTTGAAGACAGAAGTCCACATTGAATGGCGAGAACTAAAAGAATGATGTTGCTCCCTCAAAGATCCCTCCAATATCGCTATTACCTTAATGTTCATTGGATCTGGATTTCTTTGGAAAAAGGGAAACATCTCTACACATTATTTTCTGCTGAGTAATAAAGATCCAAATAGACAGACTATTGAGGATAACTGTCCTCTCAGACCTTGGGAATTAATCAGATTGCAAAATGATTGTAAATATATATAAAAAAAAAGTATATACTGTATATATATATATATATATATATATATATATATATATATACACAGAATTTAGAAGAGTATATTTATATATTTTATAGATAGATTAAGGCATGGAATATGAACATTTCTGCCGAATGTTCATTACTTTCAGATTTTATAATTTTTAAATTGGTTAATGAACGGCTTTGGTCCACATTCACTTGGCATCTAAGTACAATAGCTATCAACCCCACACAAAGGGATGATAGTAAAATAGCCCATGCACTTTCAAAAAAGAAATTCATCCTCTTTTTCAGTTTTCAGTTTTGCAACAATTGACGATGACAAGATGGTGTCCTCTTGCCAGCCATTTGTGTTAAGACCCTCCAGACGATTCATGACTCATGAGAGAGTGGTCCATAATATCAGATCCAATTGCTTTCAAGGCTGTAGAAAATGTACATACAAACCCTCTAATTTCCCAGCTATTTATGAAACAACTGTAAAATGTATTTCTAATAAAATATGATCAACAAACACTCTACTATTCTTCAAACTATTCTGAAATTCACCAGCTGTGTGTTCTGCCACATGTCTCTTTTTTGATAAGATAAGAATGAGAAATGCCTAATCCCTGAACACATAAATTACATTTTCAAAACCCTGTTAGAGATTTTGGGATATGCAAATACTATAACTCCACACTAAGGCCTGCAAAAATCTTTTTAGGATTTGGGAAACAAGAAACCTTTTAACCTCAATCTTCATCAGTGTGGAAATGTATTTGTATCAACTGCATTTGTAAAGCAACAGTTATCCTGCAAATGTTTCATAATGGTGATTTTGCGAAATGTCAAGTGCATGTCAACGATAACGCCTTCTTCACTCTCACGCTTGTGCAAGCCTAAATTATGTGGTCCATAAAGGCATCCATCTGCACTCCCACAGGGCATTCGACCCACATTAGGAGCCAAATCAAGTTTAAACAAATGCATCCTCATATTCCTTAGAACCAACGACTGTAATGTTTGATTTTTTTTTTCTTGTTCCTTTGCACCAGGGTATTGTCAGCAATTAGCATAAAATCTGGGCCAAAGATTTTGAAGGACTTTTTGAAGGTTGTTTGTAAATGGTATTGTTCACTATTAAGCAGCTGCTGCAGCTCTTTTTAGCAATAGTCTCCTTGGACAGGACCAGAGGCTAACGATGACAAAGTCACACGCTAATGGTCAATGAGTTGAAGGCAGGCTGTAAATGAGATCTGTATCCCTGCTGCTCAAAACCCCCCATCCCGTCACCCTCCTGACAGCAACACTGTGGTTTGACCTAACAACCCCTTCAGTAATGCCAAAGGAAAATTAAGGAACTTTAATCAATCAATCTCAACTAGGTATAAACATTTAACGCCCTAGCACATCAAATGAGGACTGGAAGAAAAAAAAGCTTGTTTTATATCCCTTCCAGAATTTAAAGAATGGAACATTTCAGGCACTGTTTTTAATGAATAAGGTTTTTTGCCTGTACCAAATGGATTAAGTCAATCAGCAACAGAAGGTAATCATAGCCGTTTAAGATTTCATACTTATTGATTGGATGTGCATTTCAGAAAATCTATCAGAATCAGTCAGCTATAATGAGCTTTTATCAATTGCATTTCTATCTGCCACCATAAGTTACTAAACTTTTTTTTTTATGTCTGTAGTACTGTAAATGCAAAACCTTACAGATTATTACTAATTAAATTTTTTTTTAAAAGTCTGTATTATTCAAATAATTGTTGTTTAACACGCTTGTTGCGGATTTATGATTCAAGCAATGTCACAAAAGGTGTTGTGTCATAATCACAGTGACATTTATCAAGCGTGAACAGCTGTTAATGTTCTTAAAGATACATAGATTGTATAACCATTTGCTTTCTACTGTCATACGCAAACCCACATCCAGTGTTGTCCATACCAAGGGAAACAAAATAAAACCTGGAACTCTTATCAACTTTACACAGGAGCAATCATGGCTTGCTTAGATTAATGAGTGTTCCTGTGGTAATCTTTATTAGCTTAATTAGCATTAATCTGTACATTGTCTGTGGTCCTAATTGAACCCCGCTCCTAAAATGGTTTGACCAGCTTGCTGGTCATCAATCAGCAAAGTATGACATTTTGTAATATTTGTTTTACTGAAAAAACATTGCCTCAATTCAAGTGCATTTAAGGAATAGTATAATTTAGAAACACCCAGGTGTTTAACCAAGTAAACATTTTTTAAGCTATGACCTTAATACTTCATTTTGATGTAATTCAGATCACTATTGCATTCAGATTTAAGAATGGTCCACTCAAAGTAAGTGCAGTGATGGCATTAATCAAGATTTGTCATTTGACAGTCATGTCTCAAGACATTCAGCATAATTCCAAGGTAAAGAGATTCTGTCTCTAACTTTCACTGCAAATGAGGCCCTGCTTTGGTACCTAAATTTATAGATCACTGAATGGATGGCTATGACGAAATAGAACTCATCTGACAGACAACACAACCAAAGGAAGAAACAATGATTACTTTTGAAATTGTTGAAGAAAAATTTACTGTACTGGATATTTGCAATCACATTGAAAAGTGTCATGTTCTGTTTATTTGTTTGTTTGTTTTGTCCATAAGACATCAGCGTGCAGGAAAAATCCAATCTAAATTATTTTCCCTTCAGGAGCATTTTTTAGCCTCGGTTCGATCTATTTTCCATTTTCGGTTTCTCCTGAACCTAGGCATCCCTTATGGCCAGAGGTGTGCACTGGATCAAGAAACCCGAGAACGCTTGTTGACTACCAGTCGGTTGACTACCAATACCCAAAAAAATCTAAATATACAAATGTACTTTTATATGTATATATTTTAGAGACTTTTATGCTAAGCGACTAACAATATGATTTTATTTAATATTGAATTTACATTTTAGGACACAATTGCAGGACAAAGGTAATACCTTCACATATAACATGGCCGCTCGTTTGTAATTTGCAATCATTACTGAATCCACAGGTTGATTTGATAGTATAGTAGTTTCTCTACACTTACTTGTTATGCACAATGTTACTGAAAACGGCTATATATGGAGTCAGTCTGGCCAGTCCTGTTGCCTCATTTCAAATACATAATTATTGAAACACTTGACTCAATGAACAGAGATCGAAATGACAGAAATACAATTTTGATAGGAAAGAGTGTGAGAAAGCTGATCCTGTACTCCCTGGTTTGACGTGCAGCCACTTTAAAATATCTCACTTGTCAAGGCGCTCATTAGAACCTCTTACGCATATTGATAAAGGTTAATAAGGATCTTCTTTTTTTGTAATTCCTTTTTATAGGAAACCCTTTCAAGATGATCACTCAATTACAGGACTACGTTTCTAAGTATTCAAATGTCATGTGGTGACCGAGAGTTCAATCATCACCAAAGCCCCCGTCAATATCCCACAAGGGCATGAGAAAAGCAGTCGTCGGGCCACAAACTACAAAGTCAAGATTACAAAAAACATGCTTCTGATTCGTTTTTTTTTAAATGAGCTATAGAAACAATATTTATATACAGTAAACACAATACACAAAGAGGTTGGATTGCATCATGGACTATTTACTTTAGTAAACAATGAGGAATTGTAATCCTACTAAGAATTACAATTATATTACAAACCAAAAAGACTCCAAGTTCATTCAAATGTTTAACGGCTCTGCAATCTCCATGAATTAAAGATAAGATCGGAAAGGACTGAAGAAGCTGGCAATCCTTTGAGGCTAAAACTCAGGGAGTGAATATTTGAAACTGTCCTTGTAGCTGTGCTTCCTCCTCTTGCCAGGAGCTACAGTGTGGGTGGGTGGGCAGTGTGAGGTTCACTGCTACTGATTTACACCTCTCCCCAAACTCCTATCAGTTAACTCATCCGCCCTCCTATGTGTTAGGCACCACCATGAACTCATGGACCTCCAATGCAGCATACAGAAAATGACAAAACGTACTTTATCATGTCAAAGATGTGCACTGATGAGTTGTGTAATGACAAAACTTAACAGAGTTTATTACCTGGTCGAAATACATTTGTAAATACAAACTTAAAGCCAGTCAAACTTCAGTTTAGGTGGATGCACTACACAAATATATATATATATATATATATATATATATATATATATATATATATATATATATATATATATATATATATATATATATATATATATATATATATATATATATATATATATATATATATATATATATATATATATATATATATATATATATATATATATATATATATATATATATATATATATATATATATATATATATATATATATATATATATATATATATATATATATATATATATATATATATATATATATATATATATTCATTTATATGCAGCAATAGTCACAGTGTCATAGGGCATGCCAGGTCTGCAATATTTAATGAATAACTAAACATTGCACAATCTAGATTGACGTTGCATCAATGGGCAGTCAACTATCTTAGTCTCAATGCTATTTAAAGGAAAAAAAAGTATACCCTGTATGACCAGTAATTGTAAATTGTAAACTACTGGCAGAAATTATGGATTAAAGAGGGGAACACAGGGAAACAACAATTCTAAACTTTGATTGCAGCCGTGATGCCAAAACTCTGTCTGCTCTTCAGCCCAAATAAAGGATGATAATAACATGAAAAGGGAAAGGCACATCATATAGAGAGAGAATAAGAGAATGTGAGGGCAGTAGCATAAAGCACTGATATCCAAAGAGACTGCAGACAAAAGCAGAGAATGGAGGAAAATACAATTTTGGTTTTGTCATACAATAAGAAATCCAATAACAAAAGCTTGGTAAGTCAATGGTTGAAGTTCAAAGAACTAAATCAAACAACCAAGAGGGCACACTATCATGGAAATCAGAAGAGAATATCTTAAGCCACTCTCTGATTAATTTTTTGACATCAAAGACTGTGTAACAAAAGGGAGCGGGTGCAGAGGGAAGAGCTACAAATGTGTATTTCTCAACATAACAGAAGGTATGTGGGCTCTGCTCTGCCTGCTTTGTAATGACAGATAAAGTTGAACCAACACAGCATGAACACTGCTTTGGTTGATGCTCCATATGGGTAGCAAAAATTAACTGTATTTCAGGAAAAGAGCCACAATGTGCAGTATTTATAATTAAAAAGACATGCTTTTGGAAACGCCACAGCTCCAGATGGCCCTGAAAATTGTACGGTCTTGACAAAATCACTTGAGACTCCCTTATTATCAGCATTCTCCACCCATTAATCAAACATGACAAGCACATAGACATGTAGACATGAACACACACACACACACACACACACACACACACACACACACACACACACACACACACACACACACACACACACACACACACACACACACACACACACACACACACACACACACAGAGATGGCTGTAGATGTAGATATACAAGTTCCCAAATAATATCTCTATTAATATTTCTTTATAAATATTGTTTCATGTATTGAACTGTTGATGAGAGGGAGACCAATCCAAAGATAGTGGATCAACTGTATGGAATATAATGTATGGAATGTAACTGGAGAATCTAAGAACGGCGTGGCTGTTATGATGGGGTACATGAACACCAGTTTACGAATGTGTCATGGAACTGATCTGAAAGAAAATTCCATTAACTTGTCTCGGAACAGATGTACTATGACAACATCGCAGACTCCCAAGTGTTTGTGGTTGTCATTATAAAAAGACAGCCATGGTGTTTGAGGGTATTAAAAAGTCCTCAGTGTAAACAGCTTTTTCTGCACTGTTAGTAATTACTAAATAGCTACTATGCTGCTGTCTGAGCTTATAACAATTGCTTTGAAAGGAAAAGGGAGAAAAGGAAACGGAGATCTATTTGATTGTAAATAAATTAGCAATTTAACTTACTTCAACTAGATTTCTTGGAGGAAAGTGAAACCAATAAAACGTATTTCTCAAGTAGGATTTATGTATATGTATATCATTCTCTGAACTGTTTTGAGAGATAAACAGTTGCTATATAACAAACAGTGTTGTTGAATGTGCAGACGAATCACCTATTTAGACCAACTGTATTGGCTTGTGCCTTTTTCA
This sequence comes from Galaxias olidus, assembly GCA_026901105.3. Taxonomy (NCBI): domain Eukaryota; kingdom Metazoa; phylum Chordata; class Actinopteri; order Galaxiiformes; family Galaxiidae; genus Galaxias; species Galaxias olidus. The sequence goes on from JAPMUY010010449.1 coordinate 69,549, forward strand.
TTTCCTGTACTTTTCAGAATTAATTTAAACCGATTTATCTACTGTAACATTTCAGCATTTCTTCTAACTGCATTCACACAAACAAAGCATAAACACACATACACACACACAATCTAAAGTGCTTGCGATGCAAAAAAACATTGACTTTGGCAATAAAAGTAGAAAGTGAAGGCCAGGATAAAAAGTTTAAGTCGTTCTCAAGAGGAAAAGATCCCTTGGATCTGATCAATAAAAGTGTCCTCTAGAGCTCCTCAACTTTAATCTTTCCACAAGAGAGAAAAAAAGAGGCAAAACGTTTTTTTTTAGGAACTTGGAGATTGAAAGAATGATCTGGCTCCCCTCCAGATTGAGCGCAGTATGCTTATCCCAGTGGACTTTAGCTTATAGACTTCCTCTAAATTTACTTCAGTGTGCAGAAGGCTGCCCACGGTTTCCCATCACTATTCCTAATGCTTTTAATGGGCATGATGGCTGTAATGCAACAATAGTCTCCCTTCAATGCACAGTTTTCAGTAAAATATATTAATATAATATGATTCTCTGGGGATCTTGGGTTAAAATATATATCAAGAATGGTGCATGCGTGCATGGTCACAACACAATCACACAATGAACAAAAGTTTCATCTTTGTTTCAGACTTCTAAAAGAAACAAAAGGGTACTATGTATTTAAATAAGAACATAATTGCAATAAAGTATTTCCGGCAGGTCTTGCTTTGGGCAAATACGTATTATCATACATGTCTTATAAGACAGAGAAATGCACCACTACTATCTTGTGCTGAGCCTTGCACAACATAACCTTCAACATAAAAAATGGTGCCACAGGGCTTGCCTTAAATCCTCTTATCCCTGGCTTAAGAAATACAACATTTGATTTTCCTGCAGACTCCTGATCAATTTGACCTAGATGACAAACCTTCCATTCTGTCATCATGCTTCATTTCGCTCACACTAACGTCAGAGACATTATTACATCCAAATCATCCCTTTATCCTCTGGAATAGCAATACGCAATCTAACAGCCTCTTTTCAGCAAACAATCGGGAGACTCTGGTTCGCTACATCCCCTATAAAGGATCCCACTGTAGCTTTAGGTTTGAAAAAATATCCTGCTAGATAAGGCAGAAAAATAGAGAATGACAAATATCCAAGGGAAGATGTACATTTGTTAGACCATGATTCATATAATTATATAAATGCTACAAAGAAATGTATTTGCAGAAAGAACACTTGTATTGGAAACAAAACACAGAAAGACAAACACTTGTATCAGAAAACTACTTCAGAAAGGCCTACGATTGTTAACAAAGAAAAGCCAGCGTGACACTTTTCTTATTTTTTTTGTGAAGCTAATTAACATAATCTTCAAGAGGAAAATGCATGTTAAGAATACAATTTAAATCCGTGGGAGAAACACACATTTAACAATATTGTGTGTGCCGTAAAGTTTGGGAGTATTTGTAGTGGGATTTTTTTTTCTCCAGAATGCCCTTCAATCTCTACCTCTTTTTACCATATTTGAATGTATCTACCTTGATAAGAAAGCATGATGGCATGCATAATCTGAATGAATGAGTGAAATGAAAGCTGTCTAAACCCTGACATTGACCCTAACCTAAAAGTGTGTACACAAAATGCTGGATTACTCTTAACGGTTTTGAAATGGTGTTATGGTGAACAAATTGTTGAAACTACAAAGAAAAAGGGCAGTGAGCTTTGTTGTAACTGCACCTTCTGGGGTGTGGGTTATCAGGATGATGTGGAGAGGCAGCTCCTCAGGCAGCAGAGGCACAGCTTCACAGTACCGCTCGAGAAGACAGGAAGGTATTGCTGCTCCTGCCGCTGCAGGGGGAACACATTTATGAAAAAGCTAGTCACAAAAGAAACACATGAATCCTGGGGGCTTTAAGGACAATACAAACAACACTGCGACAAAAAGCCTGAATTGCAGCATTTTACTGAGTTTTACATTGTCTTAGTGTAAATCATTATGGTATGGCATTAAGGTAGCATTTTTTAGTAACATATGAAGGTCATGAACATATAATGTGGAGCTGGAAAAAAAAAAAGGTTCCAGAAAGTTTCTTAAGTACAGAGAAAGAAAGGAGAGATAGTAATGGGGCATCATCACTGTCAGACCCATACTGTTTTAAAAGGAATAAACTCACTTTTATTTCTCGCTCAGTCTCTATCTCCTCTGAGAGTCCTAATTAGTCATGTCCCCTCAGGTGTTCCTGTCTGATGCAGGTGAGTTGAAGCAGAGAAAAAGAGATTAATGGGGAAGGCGGAGGAGGGACATTACAGCCAACAGACTCTTTGACAGTTCTCAGAGACAAGCGAGCCATATCAATGGTCACCCATGACGTATGGCGTCATTTAAGACTCATCAACGTGACTCAGCAGTTACAATTTACAGAAAAGGAGAAGAAATATGTCAAGGCACAGAATTCATCAACTTGGTTTGTCTAAAGTAAACAAACAAATAATGAAAGGGCCAATATACTTGACTGGTGGCACAAAATTCGTGGCATAAACATCCGCACAGGTGGGGTAGAAAATGTGAGGGGGGGTGAGGGGGGGGGGGCTGGAACGTTTCATGAACACCTTTCTGTGACCACACGTGGCTGCAGTAGGGTTTGTATTTTGATCCTACAGGCATTTCTGAGTTAACAGCAGGGTTTCTGTTTGGCAAGTGAATGAGGCGTGAATGCAGAGTATCTCTGTCCTGTTCGGTCCATTACCCATTCTCTGTGCCCCTGATTGTATACGACTAGGAGTGCTTGATCGACTTTTCTCTAACACATTTATTAACAAGCAGCCCTTGCAATCAACAGCGATGACAAAAACTCTAAAATCTAAATGTTAAACCTGTCAATTTGATTACTCTTAAACAGTTCAGGTTAATGAGTTTCACACAACCAGTTGTGCACATGTGCTGATATGAACTATGTAGCTACGAATTCTAATTGGTCAAACAGAGTTATGTAAAACAGTATGCTTAAGACAGTTAAGAATCTGAAAGGACATAATGGTGTCACATGCAATGTTGGCTGGGAAAGAACATCTCATAGTGACGCAAAGACTTACACAACAGCAAACACCCACCACATACACACTCCCCCACACAGCCCACATCGTTGCTGGGTATTTCTCACTAGGCAGACCACAAACATACCATGGGGGATGAACGAAAAAATATAAACATAAATCTTTAATTATAGTCTTGAAAACATTATAAACATTTAATGCTATTTGACTATCCTAGTCATGTAAATCCAGTTTTATTGATGGAGCAAGCCTGCAAAAAACAGGAGCTAGTTCCAATCGATCCTGCTCACTGTAAGGTCAGGTTGTGACCAGAATCAAAGGGCAACTAGTGTCTGGAGATGGAGTAACCCAGCCAACATTTACATATGGTGCCAAAATGGGTTCTAGATATGCTGTTTCATGGGTCCCATAATAGTCTCATAGTTTGTATATCCCAAATTTGAGACTAAAAGAAAATGTTTATCATGAAGTAATTTATAAAGCAGTCTGAATCTCTGACAAACAAAGGGCAAATGCAATATTTTAATTGAATTAACATGGATCTATAATTTATTATTGTTCATATAAAGGCTAGCCAAAATATAAAACCACATTTCTTTGGGAAAACTAACTTTGCAAAGATGCAAGGTTTTAGCATGACAGCAAAAAGCAAACAAATGGAAGACTCATCTAAATATTAATAACAGTCTCTATTTTCCAAGAAACACTTGAATTTGTATTTGTAATCTAAAGTGAGATCGTTTACATGGGGCATACATGCACATCATTTTTAAAAGGTGGGTGAGGTGGAGTGCAGAAGACAGAAGGTTTTTACAATTACCTCTGTGATTGAGTGCTGGACACGTGTCCTCATTTGGTAGCAGCCAGTCAATTGGCTACAGTTCGTAGTAGAGCCCATTCCTCAAGCTACCAACCGCTATCTCATGAGTTTGTGAGCTTAGAGTCATAAGGTTCCATCTCCGTTTAGGTTACTTAAGAGATATTGAGGATCAATGTTTTCAGATCTAAGCTGGCAAAATGGGTATGTCGTTTTTATTTTATGATTTACTGACCCCCACATTTTTTTAAATTAAAGTAACACCACCCAGGCATTAAGAAACACACAAATGTTCAAAATGTGGAAACGAAAGGAACCATCAGTGAGAAGGTCTGCAGCTCAAACATAATAAGGGTTGGAAACTGACTCTTAACCATCCCTTTAAATTACATCTAGGCCATAATATGAATTAGTTTATTTTTATTGCATGACTGCACGAAGGGCCTTAGTGAATCAAGATGACTTCTGTGGTCAAACATACACTGCTAAAAGAATGTATACATTCCAATCTGCCTGCATTGCTTCACATAATTTCTACTTTTTTATATATATATATTATAAAAAGTCCACTATATTAGTCAATCAAATAGGTAGCCAAGCATTGTTTAATTTGTTTGTTTGTTTGTTTGTTTGTTTGCGTTGTTTAATTTAAAAAAATCGATAAAAGATTGGATTGGCTTCACGCAAAGTTGAAGATGCTGAATCATCAAAAACTGTTTGTATAATTTAGTAAATGTCTTTCTATAGGTTAAGGGGTTTAGAAGATTCAATTCACATTCAATTATAAACCAGAAATATAAAATGAAAATGGTATGGTTTGTACATAGTAATGAGAGCAACAGATGAGCATGGGTAAATTCTTTATCACAGGATCTGTGACATATAAAACCATAGTTTATTATTCTGGGAATACGTTGGTAACCACAACGTCTGACTTTATAAAATAGAGTATCAGTCTTAAAGTCAACAAGTAAAGTGATTAAATTGGCTGAGGGGTGGGGCCGTTCTACCTAGAGGAGCCTTCTGCTATATTGGATTAATTTTATAGCGCTGTCATCCACACAGAATGGAAGAGGGGGAATATTCCTCCATTGCTGCTACCCAATAACTATAAACCATGGTCTACTGTCATTTTTTGCAACTTCAGCTGCAGAGAGAGGTTCGCTCCGCAGGGAGGGTTGTAGTTTCAAATTATTGACTGAGAATAAGGAATTCTTTTTGATTTGTCTTCTTCTTTGGGATGTGGTGTGTGTGTGTGTGTGTGTGTGTGTGTGTGCGCGCACACGCAATTCATCATGTGAGGGCATACAAAATGTGGGAGGTAGAGGAATACTATGATAAAAAAACGTTGACAGCCTGCAGATGGAGTATACCACTAGACAGCTCAGTAAAAAACCAGAGGTGCTATTTTGAAAGGCCAGCACATACCAATCATAATCAATTATATCTGTCCTTTTAATAGCAGTCAGTGAATTATTTACACTTGTAATAAATAAATTAGGTCACATTATCTATCATCTTAAACTCCAATCAACCAAACTTTTCTCTTTATGACATCAACTATTGGTGTTTAGGAAAATATTGTCTCTTTTTGTGTTTTCACTTACTTCCCTTTTAAAATACAAATACAGTAGTAGGAGGACTTGAAAATGAGCTTGCAGCTAAATGGAACACAGTTCAACATTAATTTTCAATAGTTTGTTTTGGTTGAACAAATAAAATTTGTATTGGAAGATATGGTTGTTGAAGAGTGTTCATGTTTTCATTGAAACTTAAATGTTGTACCCTAATGTAAATATTGCAACATATTTTTCTTGTTTTCTTTTTTATAGTGGTGTGCTATTTTTTTTTTGTGTGTATATTATGTCTTTAAACAGGGCACTACTGGAATGATACCTAGTCTCAGTATAAATGTATAACCCTGTATAAATAAATAAAAATATTACTACAAAGGAAATTAGCTGTATAGGTAGGCCAACTGTTGAATCTTGTGGCTTGGTTTGAACACCTTATAAAAGGTAAACCTAACGCTAATCAGTTTTCTTGACTGGTTCAGCCTTAAATGAAAAACACAAACATCTGAGCTGTCGGATAACAAACCATAGCAAATTGTATTGAGATTGCAATTCGAATACTATTAAATCTGCTATGTGCACTTCCAGTGCGAGGCTATGGTCTAACACAGCATCTACCTGTCGTCATCTTTATCATTTAGTCAACGCCGCCCTCTGGCGCACGTATATTGTCAATGTTGGTGGTAGGGTCTACTTGGACATTAATTGAAGTTTAGGCCACAGCCAAGTAAGGTGACCACCATCGGGTGACCACACGCCCCTGAATTCCCAAGGCTAGTGGGTGCCATGTATGGGAGCTTTCCCCGGAAGAATGAAATTATGAAAAGGTTGTATTATGAGCAAATATGTGCTGTTGGCATTGGCGTCCCATCTTGCCCTTTCTACATTTCACTGTATTCAAAGCTGAATACCCAAATAATTAAATTGAATAACAAAGCTTTGAAATCGGAGCAGTATTTGTTTTGGTTAGCATTAAGGTGCAGAGAACTGAATTACACTATAATTATATTATAGATAGTATTACAGATTATTTAGGATCACAAATTGTACAGTGAAACAGTGAAAAGAGAGCTTTCAAACTGTAAAGGGCTCGCATAACGCATTTGTATAGTTTTAGCAAAAAGGTGGTAAATAGACCCAGGACGATTTAGGACTATGGTGCCCCCAGATTTGGGTTGGCTAAATATAAATTAGATGGACATTGCAGGATGATTAGATTAGCTACGATTCCGATAATAGCCAATGCGAAACTTGAGTTTCCACATTTCTGTTAGTAGTCAACTAACGACTCATTGCCTGATCATCTTTACCGTTCATTGAGCAAACAATTCCGCCCTTAAATTAGACTACAACGGCATCTTCTCGTCTGGAAAAAAAAGAAAAAACCGCATGCGCATAGAAGACCGTACTGGTCTGAGTCAAACCTAACCAGACGGATGTGATCGAGCCAAAATCACCTGTATTCTGGCATTCATGGTGACACAGTGAGTATTTATTTGGATTTGTTTTATTAAAATTGAATGTAGAGCAGGCTGATGCAATTATTCTAATCCAAATCTTTGCATAGATTATTACAATCAATGTCTCATTTTTCGGTAGCCCGTTATTTTGTAAATATTTGGGTTTTGATAAACTCTATATTGCAAAAATACCTGTAGGTCAGATCAGTTTTAAAATTAAAAATGGGAATTATGTCTTGTCTATTGAAATTAATTTCACTATAAATATAATAAAATAAGACATGCAGCTAGGTGATTTGTTGGTAAGATACATAATACAAATGCATTACAAAAAAATAAATTCGACAGCTCTGCGTGCTTTACTGTAACACTTAAAACACATTTTAAAATCCGATAGTGGTCCGTGCATCTTACTGAGGATGTGATTGATGGAGGATGCGGTCCTCAAACAACGCCTATAGCCAACCGTCATCTTTCAGAGAGAGGGAGGAGAGAGAGAGAGAGAGAGAGAGAGAGAGAGAGAGAGAGAGAGAGTCGGCTGATTACCCTCTGCTCATCTCAGACTCTCACGCTATATTATTTGATTGGTTTCGTCATCCGAATAGGCCTACATAATGTTCCATCATAGCAATCTGCACATTCAAACAATTTGACTGGTGTGACATCCTACAGACGTTATATTACAAACAAAAGATCCCATTTAGCAAAATCCATCACGAATTGTTGCATATAATAATTGCAAGATTTCGTACTGCACAAGCATGTTCATCATATAGGTTAGGACCGACCACTCATGATTGATTTTAAAATCACAAAATATCTCACATTTAAAAAAATACTTTCATCCTTCCTACCTCACCAACAGGCCAAACAAATAATTAAAAAATCATTATAAAATCTGTTCATGTTTTACTTCCTCTAGTATCCTAAATCATTATTTTTGTTAGATACATTGAGTAAGGGGTACTCTGATAAATAATGGTGTCTTGAGAGTACAATAGAACAACTTCTTTCTTGAAGGGGTGTTCCTGCTCAGTATGATATTGTGTTCTGCAGCCCATGGGTTCGGAACGGGTGGAGATGCGTAAGAGACAGATGCAGGTTCACCAGGAAGCAGCAGCCAGTGTCCTTCAAGCACACCACGGGATGGGCAATACACCCACCAACGCCTCAAACGCATGTTGCTTCTGCTGGTGCTGCTGCTGCAGCTGCTCTTGGTAAGAACCACCACTTGACATACCTAACTTTCTTTTCTTAAACTGTGGCATCTTCATTTTTTTTGTAGGTTGTGAATACAATGGTTTCAGAAATCTTTGGTAGGTACTTCATGAAATGGTAGCTTAGGCAACTGAAAAGTGACTTGAGTGAATTCCACAAATTGCCCAAAATAAAAAAGAAAGGGAAAAAGAGTTTGTCTTGTTATTATCATCTAGGTCTATTGTATTTGACAAAGGGTCCACCCAGAACTAAGTTGAGATGAAAAAAGTGGGCATGGCAATTTGATGATGTACATTTTAACTTTCATATGTCATCAGCACAAACTATGTATATTCCAAGTAAGAGAATCCACTGTTGATGTGGAGACTGATCTTATTTTTTCCACCCAATGTCATGCCCTCTCAGTCCTTACAATCTATCCTGCTTATAATTCCAAAACATTTTGTTGTCCCAGAATTCTGGGACAGACGCAGAAGTGTCGTTTTGAATGTAGCATGGCAAAGTGAAACAAACTAAATGTTCTGCTTCTAGTGTTTATCAATTAAGTAGTGGAAGCATACCACCAACAGGAACACGCTAATAAGATGGAAATAGTTTTGAATACCTCACAAGGAGCACTTTTGTATCAAACGTTTCAGTATCAAACGTTGCCTGCACTGCTGTGTTGCTTGAACATGTTACTTACTTATTCTGCAAATTTTTAAGACACAGCTAAACAGTACAAATGCTGCAAACTGTTTTAGAGTCATCAACATACACAGAGAGTGGTGAAACAAACGGTCTAATTGGACTAAGAATTCTGGGACAACAAAATGTTTTGGAATTATAAGCAGGATAGATTGTAAGGACTATCTCATCTATACCTGTTGTGTGCAGAGGGCATAAGCTAATTTCCCCATTGGGTGGAAAAAATAAGATCAGTCTCCACATCAACCTCAATTAATTTCTGCTAATTGTTACACAGCTTAACAGTGGCCCATGGTCCCAGATGTTTTAACTTACAGTGGATTCTCACCTGGTCCCAATTAGCTACAGGTGACTGCTACATCAGGTGTTTGAAACATTTAAATTGCATTCAGTAGATGTCTAGGGACTCCAGTGAATGGATGGTTTACACACTATGGTGTTTACACAAGGACTCCCAATGGAGTACGCAGAAGTGTCGTTTTGAATGTAGCATGGCAAAGTGAAACAAACTAAATGTTCTGCTTCTAGTGTTTATCAACACCTGAACTTGGAAAGCTAAAGTTTAAATAAAAAGTAAATGTCATTGGACTATGTTTGTTAAGTAATACATAATCTTTATCAAATCTCACAAGTGTACAATGTGAGGAGTTTTATAGTTTATTTTTACCTATCTTTATAAAATGTATACACTATTTAGGGCCCATAGAACCAGGGAGAAAATTATATTTTGAATGAATATAAATTAATGTAATGTAATATTTTGCACATTACTGTGTGTTTGGGCTTCAGAACAAGTCACATTACTACCTTTAACCACTTGCAGGTTTAGCTTTCAGAGATGTCAAATGAATGTTTGTGTTTTTACAATATCTGTGCCAATGAGATGAACATTTTTTATCTGCGGAAAAGTCAGCTAAATTAACATTTATAATTTGACCAACTTCATGTATGATTTTGTGTTTTAAAGTACTTATTAGCCTAATCAGTTAATTTTTTATAATAATAATATCAGTTATAATAATCATAATAACCGATAACTTCCATTATATTAAATCAAATGTTGCAAATGTCATTTGTTTGGGAAGAGTTATTTAAAACAGAGTAAATATGTACCATTTTGTTTAGGATTTGACTAATGAAAACAGACAGCAGGCTATATACAAAAACTGTATTTTTGGCAAATCTGCTTACCACTAATCCAAAAGTAATATCAGATTTAAACTTGGTGTATCCTCCCCTTATTATTTTGATTATGAAATATAATACCAAATATTTCCACTTTTCCAGTTTGACTGTTAGGAGTGATGACACGATTCAGAGCACCACCTATGAGAGGAGGACAGAGGGACTAACAAGCTGTGATGACAGGTAATGTTGTGGTGTTGTGTCGACAACCTTAACTTCAAATAAAAAAATGTTTTAAGTGTGAAACCGTAATGCATTACAGTAAGTCTTTGGCTCTCTTTACAGCCCCAAACCAACTTTAGACGATGCACGCTCCTGGTCCATGTCGTTTGAAAGGTTGATGAAAAGTGCAGCAGGGCGTTGCTGCTTTAGACAGTACCTACAGACAGAGTTCAGCGAGGAGAACATGATGTTCTGGCTGGTCTGCGAGGAGCTAAAAAAGGAAACCAACAAGACTGTGGTGGAAGATAAAGTACGGCAGATTTACGAGGACTACGTCTCGATTCTTTCCCCTAAAGAAGTGAGCTTTCCTATGTCTTCTAGACACAACATGTTACACGCCCTGAGTGCAAGGGCCTATATCTTTTAGTATGGACAGCATACTGTAAGCTGAAATCAAACCCCTAACCCTCGCCTTGTCAGCTCAATGGTATAGCTTGCCGTTCCTGAACTTTACCATTCAAAGCCAATTTATTTTCAGAAATTCAATAAGATACACATATTATAGTCTGGCTGTGTATCATCCAAATAAGGTTACATTATGTGACTTTTTATTCCCTTTTCTAGGTGAGTCTGGACTCCCGTGTTCGAGAAGTGATTAACCACAACATGCTGGAGCCAACCTCACACACGTTTGACGATGCCCAGCAGCAGATCTACACACTGATGCAGAGAGACTCCTATCCACGCTACATTAACTCCCCGGCATATACAGACCTTCTGGAGGGCTTAGAGTCTCCCCCACAGCCAGACACATCTTAATCATCGCCCAACACTTTGCTTAGAGATGACGCATGTGCCCAGACCCAAAAGGGGTTTTACGTTCCCATTGCAGTACATGCATTTTGAGATTTACAGGAAAATTAACAGTACCTATTAACAGTCATTCAGGTGTAGTAATACTATTTATTTGTCCAGTAGCTTAACAAATCCTTGCAGCGAGCAAGAACAAATGCTAGGTCCAGTGTCCAACAGCTATTAGTTTCAAAATATATTTATATTTTTATATAGTCCCTATCTTGACACTTTTATATATGGTTTCATGAGGGAAAGCATGGATCTGTGAGCACCACATTTATGTGTTTAGGTATGTTGTCAGCCTTAATACATATTATGTTTATGTAGAAAAAAAATAGGTTTTACTAAATGTTAAGAAGAAGGAAAGTGCCTTGGCATAAGATCTTTTACACCTAAATCTTCAGTACAGTCTGAATGGTAACATAATTGATATGTTGTTGGTGCTTTCAGCTCTTCTCAAAGAACAGTAACTTTTTACTTAAAAGTATGAGCTGATAAATGAACATAGATCTTGCCTGTGAATTTAAATACTGTGATGCTCATTTGATAATAAAACGTAAGATACTGTAATGTCTGACCACAAGCACTGATATATTTGTCTAATTAATGTGAATTGACCTAGAATGAAAGTCAAAATTCTCACAAATAAAGCACAGTTGTATGTTGTATTACTTCCACTAAACGTATTGCATGGACATTTTGAATATGCATATTCATTCAGCTCTTTTGCCTTGATATACCAAAGGTCTTAAAACTGATGAAGTCCCAAAGTAATTTTGAAATATGAATGAAGTATTAAATATTGGGGAAGGGGCATTACACTTGTGCAATTAGTTAAATAACAAACATCCACTGTATAATAATAGTAGTTAATTTATTGCATGATAGTATATTTTAACCATTAGAAAATATCTTCAAACAACAGTTTTTATCAAACTTCGATCTCATCCGGAATTAAATATTTTACAAATATGTGTGTACCCTGGCATGTTAATTAGCCCCTGCACTGTACCTGGCATTGAGGGCAACAACAGTTTAGCTGGCTTGTGTCGGGTTTGTTCAGTCAGAGAGTTGTTGCAGGACTTTATGGACTGTCACAGAAGTTAACATCCACTCACAAAACCATTACTTGATGGGAGGGAGACGCTTTTCAATGAACTCTTTGATATCCATCATTTCCTTTTTGGTGTAAGAAGAAGAGATACTATAATACTAAATAGCAACAATACTTTATGTATTAGGCATAGATGGTTAGGCATTTTTTATTATTGCTGTATGGTGCACACTTCTTGACCATACAGTACTTACCTCCTGGCAGGCACTATGTGGCATGTCAGGATATGTCTTGAAAGTGACATTGGCTGGATTCATAAAACTCTTTAGTTTCTCTACAGTCAGACTGCCAAACACTAACGGTAACAGGGGGTCAGCCTCGCCGTGACATTGCAGAACATGAATGTCCTTGTTGGCTTTGCTAGCCAATGCCTATGAAAAGGAATGAGAAGAATCCTGCATAATTAATTCACTTCCATTCATTTACACTGATAGTGGTTATTTCACCCAACCACATGAATATTTAAATTCATGTGAAAATGGGAACATTTCAAAATTACTTAAGTACAGTCATTAATAGCATCAGTTGAATGAATGGCTAAGACATACTGTATATCAAACAATTTCTGAGTCAACCAATACCTGGGGGAATGAATTCTGGAGAGGTAGCCAGCAGCTCAGAGCTACTACTCCACCCAACTTGTGTTGAGTGGTAAGTGAAGTGTAGAGGGATAATGCTCCACCCTGCACCAGTACACATGCACACAATAATGTATTTGGAGCACGGCCATAATAAATGCTTTCAGATAATAAGGATAAAAACTACTTTTTAATTTAGTTGTGTACCTCAATTTTGTTTGATTTGAAACTTTATTAAGAACAATGACTTCTGTAAATTATGTCCCTTTATTGTATGTGCTTTGTATTTGTAAAATCAGCTAATTTAATACCTGTGAAAACCCACCAAGTACAATTCTGTTGGTGGGTATTCCATTCTTCACCTCTTGATCTATCAGTCTGTTAACTGTGATGGGGAAAACCAAAGTTATTTCTAAACATATACAGTAGGCTAAATTAATAATAATGTATTGGTTCATGACAACGCTATACATTTTTAGACTCACCGTCCTCTGAAGCATTTTTTATGCCGGCAACGTCTTCTTTTGCATCTGTACTCAATCCTATAATATCAAACCTGTAATGTAGTCAACAGAATTTAACCAAAAAGCACAAACATACACTGGAACCATCTTTAACAATATGTTCAATTTATTACCATTCTTACCAGGAGGGCATTGCCATTCCCATGTTCAAAGTGACAGGCATAATCGGTCTGAAAAAAATCACACAAGACCAAAACTAAAAAAATCAAACAACTTAGACTAAAATCTTAGTTTCAAGATGGTAAGTGTCTACCTATCCCTCTTTCCTGGCTTGCAAGACCCTGTTTCTTTACCCCAGAGACCTGTGTGTCATTTAATACTGACGTGACAGGCTGAACCTTGTAAGGAATGGCTTTTTTGGGCATGTGTTTACATTACACAATAAAATAATCAAAGAAATGTGTGCAGAATACCATGCTAGTTTCAAATAATTTCCGATATAGGTTGGAGGATCCTTAATTGAATCTGTTAAAAAATAGATGAACAATTACAAAAGAAAGCATAAGTTGCTTTTGTTTAGAACATATGGATGCCTGTATGGTTTTATAAATACTAAGGGCAAATAACTACTAAGGCAAGTTGTCTTTTATTTAGTGTAGAGGCACTAAATTCCCAAATAATACTTAGGAGTTTGTCTAGAGATACTCACGCATGTGGGCAAATATATTTCACATGAGGTGTTCTGATCGATGCAAACGCTTCTGCCCAGCCATGCCTATAGTAACACCACAGAAATAGGAAATTAATGGGATGCCATATTGTTTTCAAAAGTTGTTAATGACTCGTGGGTGCCCTCCTTACCCCGTGTCCCCTAGGCCATGGAGAAATATCACCTGTAAAGAGAATGCAATAGAAAAAACATGAAGGCACACACGATGTTTGACTGCGTTTCACTTACTTATTGTTGTGTAATCATTCATCAACAAACTAACATAAACAACTCACCGCTGCAGTGGCTTTCCTAGCTGCAGGCACAATCGCAGGTAAAGGCAATGACATTATAGTACCACGCATTCAACATGTAACAGAATGTAACAAGCAGTGTCTGTGTGACCTCCTGCCAGTACACAGTGCTATTCTGTGAATTTGTTTTGACGTTGGCGTGGCTCCAGTGGCAGTGGGAAACTGCAATGCGGGGTAAATATTCAACAACGATACTTCGATGCCTGTGAGCACACTATCGAAAACACTACATTTAAAATCGAAGCTGAAATAAGACAGTGTCAACTGGAACTAACACGCTTAGTGACTCTCTTCCGAGCTCTGCCCTCTGTGTGATTTATCAAAGCGTTCATTGGCTATCTGGTACGTCGTCACAAAATCTATGTTGCCGTAGCCGTCACGTGATTTGAATCCGAATTTGTCCTTGGTTATGAAAATGCGGTGACATGTGAGCACTGAAATCATGTCTTTGAACAAAAAAGCTGGTGGAAAAGCTTTAGATATTGTGCAGAATTTGCCTCGTATAACTTTAGCAAACCTACGACCTGAGCCTGGGAGCAAACATGCCGTAAGTTGTATTTTATTTCTATTGAACATAGATTTACCCCAGGCATGGCTACGGCAAGCTAACTAGATTTTTTGCTAGCTAAGCTGCAAGATAGCGCTAGCATTTAGTAACGTTTGACACAAACGTGTTTGACTCTAGCGACATGGTTTAGTTTTTGATTACCCGAATATAATTTATTGTAACCAACGCTAAGCTGCCAGCATCAGGTTGATGGTTCTACACAAACTCTGTCAGTGTTCTCATGAGCAAGGCCTGTCCTAGTTTACGTCGTTAGTGATGTTGGTTGTTGCTTGTTGCTTGTTGCTGATCTGGGTTAGCAGAAACAACTGGTAATTGAAACATATGAATCTTGGCAATTAATGTATTTTTTGGCAGGCTGGAAGGTATTTGTAATATGTGACAAGAACTGTCCACGAAGGTGCAAAATTATTATTTTATATTTTTATATTCCAGGAGAAAAAGCGAGGTAGAGGTCAACATGGTGGAAATAGAAGTGGACGTGGTCACAAAGGCGAGAGACAGAGAGGAAACCGACCTCGTCTAGGATTTGAGGGTGGCCAAACTCCCTTTTATCTTGCCATCCCAAAATATGGCTACAATGAAGGGCACAGGTAATCTGCCAAGAATGTTACTCTATTGGTTTTGCACAGGTGATCTGACCAGGCTATGTTTTGAATGTGCATGCAGTATGCCGACGGTACCTAGTATGTCAGATTTGAGTACGGAAAAAGTTCTCGTACAACATTTGGGAAAATTGTGCATAACAGAGATTATGCTAGATGATGCTTCACACCCCAAAATGCAATGCGCCAACTTCCTTCTGGCTTTATACGTTGGCCATGAGATGTTGTAAGTACGTTTTTTTATCACCTGTTCCTGTTGACTATAATAACAATTTCAGCTAATCTTTCTGAAAAAAGTTGTAAACTCCATTTCAGTTCCATTGTACAGTATTTTGGGAGTATACTTGGGGTCATTTGGACGACCCATTTGCGACCAAACTTTAACTTCTTGGCTGATGTCTTAAGATGTTGCTTCACTATATCCACATACTTTTATTTTCTCATGATGTCATCTGTTTTGTGAGGTGCACTCCTGTAGCAATAGACTTGCCCAAACTAGAGTTTGTTACCATTAAAACATGTGGAGGGGTTAAAAATGTATTTGAATTACTTCAACCTAAGTGTATGTATGTAAGTATACGACTTCAACTGTATGTGGTTCCAAACATGGCCCGAGGCCGATTACGTTACGTTACGTTACATTCAAAGCGACTTACAAAAAAAAGTGCCAACAAAAAGATAAGGTAAAAACTACAAGTCAGGTAGATAAAATAAGTGCATCCCTGACCTAATCACCTAGATCAGAGCTAAGCAAGTGCTATATTAAACATCAGGATACAGAACAGAACCATCACAAACCAACTACGAACTATTTCTGAGTGCGAACAATTACCTAGTATATCAAGTAGAAGTGCTAGGTAGACTCAACGTCACATTTAAGAGCCAAAGTGCAGTCGAAACAAGTGAGTCTTTAAGTTTTGGCGGAAAGTGTACAAAGAGTATGTCTTCAGTCAAATGCAGTCTGTCTGGCTCTTATTTATAGTCCGGTCCAGCTACAAAGCAAACTCGATCATTAGCAGGTATGAGCCGTTGTAGGTTAAGAGCAATGTTAGGTAATTCAGAAGAAAATATCACATTTTCCAATGCACTCTCCCAACCCATTGGGTCCTTTAACCTAGCTTTCCTAAAGAACAGTTGGAATAAATAAATAAATAATAATGTTGTAAATTGTTCTGATAGTTACTGATAATTAACCCATTAGCCCTATTTGCAAATATTTTCAATAGGTGGACAGGCCAGCTATACAGGGAGTCACAAAGCATAGATTAGACTAGAGATGTGTTCTCCTTTACAAACCTTGTGCAGTGCTTATTAAACTTGAGTGATACCTAGTCTAATCTGTAAAATATTCTCTTCCTCAGTCGCCGTCCTCAGTACCAGCCTCTGTCCCTAAAAAGGTTGCAATACCTGATTGACCTAGGGCGGGTGGATCCTACTCAGCCAATTGACTTAACACAACTGGTCAATGGCAGAGGAGTGACAATTCAGCCCCTGAAGAGGGACTACGGGGTCCAACTTGTCGATGAGGTACAAATTATTTTTTAATTCAAAAAGTCCATAGTATAAAGTTTTGGTATCATCCTCTGATATCAGAACTAAATGGGTACCTTTTGGACCAGTACATATTTTCTCCACAAGATGGCGGCACATAACAAGCGTGTTGTCGTTACCCATATTTTTTGGTCTCCTTTTATATAGTTGTAGTTTATTGAAAGATCACTTTTCCCCACCATTTTACTTTTGGTTCTTTCAGGGTGCTGGTATTTTTGCAGCTAAAATCAACATTGAGGTTCAAAGGGCATCTGAGGGGGCAATTGCTGCCATTGAGAGAAATGGAGGGATCATTACTACAGGTTTCTATGACCCCATAACTCTCGGTAAGTACTGAAGTCATTTATATCATCTGCTTCACAACAATTTCTCTTGGTAAAGTTTAATTAATTTAAACTGTTTACAATACACACACCTGCATTCATCCCTCCCATTTGCAGATGTTCTCTGTAAACCAGTACCCTTCTTCCAGCGAGGACAGCCCATTCCAAAAAGATTGTTACCTGGCGAAGACATGGTCCCATATTATGCAGATGCTACAAATAGGGGTTACCTTGCTGACCCAGAAAAGATTCAGCAAGCTCGCTTGGCATTGGCACAGAAGTATGGATATGTGCTACCAGACATTTCAAAAGATGAGTTATACCATATGCTCTCCATGAGGAAAGATGTCCGACAGATTTTCTTTGGCCTGTCCCCTGGCTGGGTGGTCAACATGGCAGAAAAGAAGATCCTCAAACCCACCGATGTCAAACTGTTGAGATATTATCGGTTTTAAGCAAACTTTGTACATATTGATGTCATTGTATATGAAAGGCAATAAATTCTGTTATGTTTATTTTCTAACGGACTCCATTTCTTGATAATATATTTCGTAACCTTAACAAAGATCCTTTTTGATATGTAATGTTATGTCTGTGATTTACCATAATTAAACATTGAAAGCCTGTACATTTGTGTCAACTTATAATTCTGAGCATCCAACTGAATGTTATTACACAAGCCTTTCTACTCTAAAGCTTTAAATAAAAATATGAATTGGGCAACATAATGGAAGTAATGCAGACTGTAGCAGGTGAGGGGGAAATAAGGAAAATAAGATAACTCAAAGAATGAAAACAGGAAACAGATGCCTGGTTATGTGTGTTACATGTAAAATGCTGCCTCGGCTGCAGTAGCAGAGTCTGAAATTAGTCATAGGCAGCTGTATCCTGGCCTGGACGTTCAAAAGATTCTAGCGTCCTCTTGGAACACAATCAGAGGTTCACACAGTATCACCCATTACGTTTTAGTGCCATTACCAACATGGAAAAGGTATTTTGCCATGAACATAAATTAACTGCTGAGAAAATACTTCCTGATTACATCAAATTGATGCTTTCCAAAATTCCTTTGGTGAGATATTCCATAGACAGCATTCCTGAAATTCCACGTGGTGAGCAAACATGTCTCCAAACGCTATTTTATTTTCTCATATCAATACTAATGGGGGCTGTAAATACTTTAGAGATTTAAAACAAAATCTATGGTTTTTAAACAGAAATCGGTAAATATTGGGCTCGTTTCATCCACAATGCAGAATAGCTTATGAATATATAAAATTGGGACTAAGTTCAAATAGGCCTTGTCATTAGTATCCAGTTGCCACTGCTGTACCTAAATAAAAGCATTGGTTTTAAGTGATAGATCATATTTGATGAATATACTCTCCCTATTATTAAGTTGTCTTTTTTTTCATGCCAAAGGATAGCATGATTTCTAAAAATAATTTTGGGTTTTCTGTTGATATTGTTTTGAGTGGGGCAGTTTCATTGCTGGTGAAAAAAACTATCAACGGAAACATATGTTTGTGTGTGTAAAAGATTACACACATTGTACTACTTTACGCATAGTTCCCATGATCTTTCCTGATTTCTTGATGGTATTCATTATACTATCACCATCTTACCCATCTTTTCAATCAATCTGCATTGTATTTCCCCATTACATTTATAAAAGAATTTAGATTTTTTCTCTCTACATCCTTGATTTTCAGTATGTAATTAATTTTTATTTATGTCCCTGGCAGATCATAAAATATGTATTTGTGTTGTAATATAAACATTGTAAAGTTGCATTAGTGAGGACTTAAACATTGTTGGCTTTTGTGGGGGCAAAAGGTTGCTGCTCTCATCGTATTGTTTCTCCTCCTTAAGTAGCCAATAATAAATGACACATAAGTAGAGTTTACATGCACAGCGTGCTCTGTCAGGAAAACCAACCAAAATCTTACACCATAATACTTTAAATAAATCACGCCACAGGAAAGAAACCGCACAATCATTGTTTATGGTAGTGCTACAGTTCTTATCTTCAAAGAAGCAGATCCTTTTGAATTTTTGTCAGGCCTGGAACTAGCATGAGGGTAAGACACTTTTTATTGATATATGTGTAGCAAAGCCATGTCTGGGGTGAATACGTTTGTGTCCCGTGAATTTGCAGTAAAACAATCCTTCTTCTAAGTTAAAGCAGAGCACACAACATTAATGGAGTTGTTCAACCAGTTAGGACCAATCAATCACGTAATTAAGGTAAAAAGTCTTAGACTCAATACATTTGCTAAGCTTTTATCAAGCATTTCATTATGTTCTGTGCAACTAATAATCTAATGTCTGGGTCTAACCAGTTCACACTATCTAATTAAACATTTAAACATTGTTGTTGTCCGAGTAGACTACACAGATCGGATAATTGTGGTGTTCTGCTATCTTAGAGTAAGCCGTTTAGAAGAGACACAGATATCATGGTGTCTCACAAGTCTGAGGAGCCATACACTGATTTCAGTAAATAATTAGAGCTAATTACAACTAAGTGGAGCTCTTTCTCCTGTGTCTGCCAGGTAGACGAGGTGGTCTGGGGCCTCGTTCAGACAGACAAGACAAGGAGGAGGAGGGATGCAATGCAGAGGTTTATTGGTGAAAGGATTTAATGTCAGGGACATAGTAGCATGTGATTAAATAATAATTAAATGAATATCAGAAGTTTGCCCAACTTGCCAGTTTAATGGTAAGGAGACGCATGAAATGCATCCCTCATATTGGACTAGCATCGGTAACACAGTTGGTTCAGAGGATCCACGTAATGTAGCTCAAACGCCTGCTGTGGCAATACTGTCTGGACAATAAAACACTTGGGAAACTCACTCAGTTCAGCTGATAAGGTCCTTATCAGAGCCCAAGTCTAGAATACAATTCCTCATTTCCAAAGAATAGAGTTGATTCTCAGCGAATTGGTGTGGGAGCTTTAGATTGCTTTATGACTGATGAAGGAATTTGATGATTAAGATCAAATATAGTTTTCGACAAGAACAATCACTTTAGCCTGTATACCCATTTGTCACAATTTTGTAAATATTTGTGCAGCAACTCTCTGTATTTATTGTCTATAGCTCATGCAGCATAACTGTATGCATGGAACCTAGTGAAGTGTATGTGGCTGAGGTTGTAAACTGTGTTTGGGGTCTGGCTTAACCTGGTGTGTTATCTATGCTAAGAGGATGGGACATCATTGTGTTCGGCTAATGAGGCCACATTAAACCTGTCTACCCTGGGGGGTATGTAATCCTCCCAGCTATGTCCTCATATTAGGGCAGGGCACTGTTTACAATGGCGTGAGGAGACTAGCACTCAGTGCGGGGGTCTGAGTCTACTGTTGTGTCTGTGTGAACTCAAACACCTGATTAGCACTGGACATTACCACAGACTGCTGCATACAATAGGGATTGAACTTGACAGAGTGTTTCTGATGCCAGCCTGCTGAGATCACACAAACAGTCCCTACTCAGAACACACATGCAGTCACCTGTGGGCCTAACACTATTCCACCGTTGTCAATTTTCTTTACGAAACAATGCAGTTGAGATCCCAGGGAGGCAGATTGATGACCCACTGTTTGGAAATCGTATGGGAGGGTCCAAAGGAACACAGTCTAGAATACAGTGCTTCAAGGCTCAAGACATAGGGTCTTTCTACATCCTCGTGCTATTTTTATGATCTTAGTCCTTTTTATCTTTTTTCGATTAAAGATTTTTCTCATGTTTTGGCAAGAGATTTAAAGCTGTTGATATTATTCTGTAATCAATTGTTTGTCAAAAATATTCTAGGCATTCCAAGACTCCATTTCCATGTGATAGAATAATTTGTGTGAAATTAATCCAATGTCATGTCATTCCCAGGATATAAATTCAGGAAGTACATACTATATCCAGACCAAGAAGGAAGCAATTGGCCTTGTGTGTCCAAATTAATCCAAACATCCCAACAACACTCAAAGCATTTTAGAAATATCCATGTTTTTTCCCCAGTCAAGTTGGCCCATGAATCTTGAGTCCATATCCACCTGTGCCAACCTGGCTGTCTCTGGTTGTGAGTGTAGCACAAGAGGAGTGTCTCATATATGTCTTCTGTCCAGTACAATAGAACATTGTCATCGGAAAGCCTCAGAGAACAATCCCTATTCACTCATCATAGTGCTCATTCAAAGCGGCCCTGTGCTTGTTTGTGCATGAAACAATGCAATGATAGCCTATTACCATCACTTCATACATTGGCCATCCCTCAAGCTCAATCTTAGTTATATAACACTACATGTTTTTGTTAAAGTTTTTTTAAACTTACATTCATTTAATCATGCATCAGATTTGTTTTATTTGCTGTATTTTTAAAACATTCTGCAACTTTAGATTTTAGATCATTTGGGGACTATTGTCATTAGTTCGCTCAATCTGCAGAAACGTTAATCGAAACTAACATTATTGTATTCATGCTGAGTCGTTCAGGCTAATTGATTAAATCCATTAGTGCTCTTCACATGACAACTAAGCGCGTGTTCTGTTTGACACTTGGATGTGGATTCAAACCTTACTTCTAACAGCCTGCCAAAAGAAGGACATTCCCTAAAACAAAGTGGAGAAAGTTGTCCTATTTTGCACTATGAACAACATATTATTAATATTATTTGTAGAAGCATATTAATGCAGTTAAACTGGTTCATAATTTATAGGCCTAATAATTCCGACAGTAAATGAACGGGAAAAGTTACACAGCCTTTTCTCAAATCCTTTTTGAAGGTAGACTTCTTTTGTGCCAGCATTGAGGCCCTGTAGGACTTTTTGTGTTACTGATCCATCCTTTTAAGGAAATTAAGATCGTGTTGAGACGTTGTCAGTCGCTATATAGTCAAAATATTCCTTTTACAGACGCTTAAGCTGATTTCTGCTTTGATTAGGATAAAAGATGAGCGGGTGAAGAAAACCCTGGTCACCGTGTTATTGAATTAAGCGATGGCACAGTTTTGACCAGCCTGTTTGGTCGAGGTGTTAAGATCCATCACCATCAGCAAACCCTTTACTACAGCCGGGGCCGTGTCAGTCATTCACGACAAAGCAGGCAGGTGCAGACTGAAATAAATGCAGCACGCTGCCGTGTGTATTGTCCCAATGTCTCACATAGCCTACTTTTTTTTTTTTACATTTAAAAGCATCCATAATAACAAACGTCGGCATATAAATAACAAGTGCAGGTGTATTCAATAGAATTACAGCGATGTGCTGTGTATTCAAGATGCATTGAGGGTGATGCTGAGGTGATGTTGGTGTTAAGGAGGTTAGTTTTGATGTTGGTTTTTATTACGGATGCCATCAAATTACCATTACAATTAAGACATAATGGAATTGAGTGTTTCGAATGAATAATAGCATTACTACTAATAAAAAAAACACAGATCATGGGGCTTAAAAACCCCCAGCTATCTGGCCTCTTTGTTTAGCTCTGAACCTGAAGAGTAGTTAAACACAATATGCGAGGTAAAAATATAACAAGAGTGCGCCTATCTGAAAACATGCCCACCTCTCTTGGGGGTTCAACTCAACTCAAGCCATAGTTTTTCCTTCCTGACCTTTAAAAACTTCCCTTACAAATCTTATCACTCCAAAAAACCTGACACGGAGCTTACTGGTAACACAACACGTAAAAAGAAAAACATGAATAAACACACATGTCAGCCTTGCTTATTCAGCTTATTTTTCTGGAAGATACGATTTATTTTGTCCGCATGGTCTATAGCCCTAAATAGCCTAGGGCTACATGATAAGGTGGGCTTTAATATTTTTTCTTTAAGGAATTATAGGCTTACGTTGAAATAAGGTTCCATTGTAAAAGTTTACATAATTTGGAAGCTGCACTCCGGTAGTGATAGTCTTATCTATTTTGTTGAGCCAATATTTACACATGGTAATCGTATAATAAAATTGCCTTGATCATGCTTGTTTCGGTCCTCTAAAACGTGCTTTGATTAAGACAGTGGTCTTCGATAAGCTTTCAGGGCTATTGGCACGTGACCAATGCTGAGTAATGAATAACAAACGTTGCTTTCTAAAACCTCGATGTTTTAGTCAAATAAAATAGTTTTCATAAATCCAAATCAGAACGATATATATTTATTTTCAGTAGGCTTAGGTCGGTATAGGTAGCCTTCATACATTTTTATCTTCATCGATTTTGCGCCATGAGGCAATATATACTACTTTGTATGAACTACGTTTTCACAATTTTATCTTGATTCTTAATAGAGCGCTACATATTAATATTGGGGGTATACTTTCTAAAATTACTTTGAACAATTTCTGGTTTCGTGAGACCCTTGATTGCAGTTTCAGATCTCAGTAAATTGAGAAAACACTTCGAATTCACACCTTAAATCCACTCCTCCAAGCCTCCCATTGGCGGAGGCCGCACATATAGCCGGTCTCCACTACCTGAGGATGACAGCGGCCTTGAGAAGGCAAAAAACTATCAAGACAACGCAACTATGTATTTTGGCCGTGTTTCTCCAAACCGTGAACTTTGCGCAAATAAAGCAATGTTTGACGACTTTAATGCACCCTCTTCCATCAGCGAGTTGTTAACGAGGACACAAAGCCCATGTTCTGCACCCTCTAGTCCTCTCTCGGTTATTTCCGATTCCAGCTGCTCCAGCCCCGAGGCGAAACCATCCACTGAGCCTCGGGTCAGAAGGCCGCTAAACGCCTTTATAATCTGGACCAAGGAAGAGCGCAGACGCTTAGCGCAACTCAACCCTGATCTTGAGAACACTGATCTAAGCAAAATTCTTGGTAAGTTTGACATTCACATATTATCGTGTAACTTTTGCATAGTTATAATTGTATGTAAATATTAGTTATTCACATAATCCTTCTCACTGAAACATTAAAGTGCTTCATGAGAGGCTACGAAATAAGAAGCTTGGTTTATGTTTTCATATGGTTTGTTTTAGGCTTATTCAGTGGAGACGTTTTTTACCCCATTGATATGATTTTGTTCTTCAGGCAAAACCTGGAAGGCCATGTCTCTGGCAGAGAAGCGTCCGTACATGCAAGAGGCTGAGCGCCTGCGCGTGCAGCACACCATAGACCATCCTAACTACAAATACAAGCCCCGCAGGAGGAAGCAGTTGAAGAAGGGCTCCAAGCCGCAGTATCAAGAGGGTCCTGTCCCTCTTTTCCCTCTCTGCAGCAAGGGCTTCCCAGTGCCTCATGACCTCAGCTATCTGCTGCAGAATCCAAAGCAAAAATACCCAAACACAGCCACCCTATTCCATTCCCAAGCAAATTTCTCTAATATGCCAGACACTTACTCTAAAATGCCAATGTTTACAGATCCAACAGTTACTTTCTCAAACAAGTCTCTTGTGTACTCCAACCTACCTCCACACCCGGATGATCCTCAAATGTACTACAAGTCCCAGTATCATGAGCAGTTTCCGTACGGTGCTGCCCATTTCTCAGCTGGACCTGACCCTCAAAAGGAGCAGGGCAAGATTAAGCTGCAATCCAGTGGTCACTCCCTGGAGTTCTACCTAGAGCAGTTTGAGATGGACATGCTCTATGATCTGGACCGTAGTGAGTTTGAACAGTATCTGGACCCTAAACCCTACCAGCCTGAGTCAGCAGGGCCTAGCTACCAACAACATAACAGCAGCAGGGAGACCTGATTTCACACTGTAAACAGCTGACTTATTTTGTGTTTTTATGTTTATTTATATTTATTTATATTATGAAATATTTGGAAAATGGTCTCTTCTGCCCATGCAATTTTACCATGCTATCATGCCTTTTACATTCTTGCTGTAAATTAATAAATTGGTTCAAATAAACGGAATATTATTCCTCGTTCTCTTACTTGTACTTTTATGTTCTCAAAATGTTGCAATATATGGTGGGTTGTGAAAAAAGGTTACAAATAGAAACTGGTACTAATAATAGTGTTTTTGGTAGATATTAGTTATGTCAGCAAATGAAATGTTGGGCCTATTGCCCGCTCTTTGGAACAGGCCGTGCTGCTTATAGACTGTTAGGCTGCTTTATCTCGGTTGTAGTGTCTTTTTTGGCCAAGACAGGGAAATAGGGTGGGTGCCTGGGGCATAAACTTCCCAGCTTCCTGTTTCATTTTAAAACATCTCACAAAGGCTATAAAAATATGCCAAATATCGACACATCTCCCAACTCATATTTGCCAATTGTTTATTCATTATAAGGCTTGTATAATCCCTGCACTGGCCTTACTATTAAGCAATGCTATCCTTGGAAATCATCAAACCCTATGAAACCAAAATTATAATTGCTAAATTAAAATACTGTACAGATGTACAGAATATATTATTCTGTAAAAACAGTATTACCACTAGATAACGAGAGAGAGAGAGAGAAGGCAGATAACAGAAAGTATGATGAAACAAGAACTGAGATGCTGACACCGTCAGAGAGCAAGCTTATTAGGAGTATGAAGACCTGGTCTCCTTAGCGCTTTCAACATGCTACACACCAACCTGAATGAGCAGGAGAAATCTGACATCAAGGTATTCATTTGTTACGAATGCAATGCACTCACTGACTCTGTGTGCGTGATAGAGTGTCATAGCAACACACTCACTGTGCAGGACATAAAAAACATGTGTTTCTTCCTCATGATTCTCAGTCCTCCTCTTGATGTCTCTCAATCTTGTATTTTCATGAGCTCAAGAAATGTAGTGTTTCTCTGTTGGTCTCTAAGCAACAATTAATATTCTGTGTCAGGATTTCCTTGAGGAAAAAATACTGGATGACGTCTGTCAGGGAAACTCAAGTGTGATCAACAACAAACAGCAGTAGGCATGGCAAGGAAACCTGTTTGATGTATCTGTTTAATTTAGATAATAGCTTCTTCTTCTTCATATTATGAGTAAATGTGCTGTAAATATTGAACTGATAAAGGCTTACTGTAAAGGACACCCATATGTAGAGTAACTGTTTGTTCTGTGTGTGTTTATAAAGTCAGTGGTTTTAGTGGGAGGGAATGTATAAGACATTTATTAAACATTCCCTGAGGAATAGATGAGCTATTATCAACTGTTAAGAACTTTTGGAATTTGGGTGCTGCTATATCAAATATGTTTTGGGTCTCAAGCCAAAATTCCTTCCTGTGAAATAGTCTAATAATGTCAGATTCCTATGTAAACAAGACAGTTCTGTGTGAAGAATATTGATATGTCAAAAGCCAGAGTTTACATAGAATCTGAAAATAGATCAGTGTTTGCTCACTTTGTACATTCTTCAGATTTTGTGAGCTAATTTTAAACATGTTCTTCTTTCAACTGAAACATGAGGGTCACTAAATATTTCCTGTCCAGGGTGCATGTTAGGTAAATTTTGGGCTGGTCTGAACAGATAATGCTCATCCGTGTATTATGCTCTAAGAATGTCTGCTCTGTCTGGAGGAGAGGAAGAAACTCCAACAGGAAACCGTCTGAAGTGAGACACATTGAAACTACTTGAAACTATATTTAATATAAAGAACAAAATAAACTAGTTTGATTAATTCTCAAACAGGCAATTCAATCTGATGATGCATGTAGCCTATGTGGGCTATTTGAGACACTCACTATCAAGTCCACAATCAGGACCATTAATTATTTGTGAAGTCAAATGTAAAAAAAAGAAATCTGATGGGACCACTTAATTATATGTCTATCTGCTCAAACTTTAATCAAGTACTTGCTGGGCCTAATAAAGATAACAATAATATTGTCAGTAGAGTCTTGGTGCCACAGTTTCATTAGGTTCAATTCAGATGTGTCTTCACTTCGTCAAGAGTTTAAGTTGTAGTCCATTTGTAGTCCACGGTCTGGGGCTCAGATTATGGGGAGGCTTTATCGTCTCAGACGGGGGGGCCTGCACATGGAAGCAAACACGGCGCTAACTGGGAGACACCACCGGGCCATCAGACGGACAGAGGATGATTCTACACTTTGTTTGACAGATACACTTCATCAAATCCTGGGTGTGGTGGTCATACGGCCTGCTGGGTAGATACAATACTCTACCAGAGCTCCCCCTAGCCCACAGACTAACACCTGTCATTGGACACACAGATGAGCTGATTAGCATGCACAATCCTCACACACTTATAGGGAGTTGTCTTTGTGTATTTGGGCCTGGATATGTGTGTCTGTGTGTGTGTGTGTGTGTGTGTGTGTATGTGTGTGTGTGTGTGTGTGTGTGTGTGTGTGTGTGTGTGTGTGTGTGTGTGTGTGTGTGTGTGTGTGTGAGAGAGAGAGAGAGAGAGAGAGAGAGAGAGAGAGAGAGAGAGAGAGAGAGAGAGAGAGAGAGAGAGAGATTACAAGTGTGCTGCATGTGTAACTGTGTTTGTCTGTGCATGTGCTTAATGTGCTTTTGTGATCCAACATGAAAATGTGGATGACTCACTGCCTTGGAAATAGGCATGTGTGTATGTATTCGTGTGTCATTTGTGAAAATATCAAATTCTCCTTTGTCCATTTATTATGCACTGTTGCACAGCAAATAAATAGTGATGCAATTGTGATGATGCTGTTTATAGTGTTGTACTAGACTCTACTAATCTTAAACCCCACTCGCACATCCATAGTAGAACAGCAGTAAATTTAAGAGCACCTTATTCACCTCTCTCATTTATTAGCTTAGATTGTCCAGTCATTAAATAATTTGGGGCCAAAATACATGACTGACATGTTAATGCAGCATGAACCTTCTGGACCCCTAAGTCCACATGGAACAGGTCTCTTGACCGTTGCCAGGGTTAAAACAAAAAAAGGTGTAACAGCTTATAGCTACAATACAAACAAAATAGTTGAACCAATTTCCAGAAAGTCTGAGACTTGCTCCAAGCCTGAAACTACTTTTAAAATCCAGATGGAAAAACATGTATGTTCTCAAATGCCTTTTCTGAACTGTTCATTCTTAGCAATTTTATTTGTCTTATTACAAATGTTTTTCTTTGTTTCTTAGTATTTTATTTCTGGCTTTAGGTGTTCCTGCTTGGGCACATTAGGTG
>JAPMUY010010450.1:0-25000 GCA_026901105.3 Galaxias olidus
CACCTGTTATGTACTAAATTAGTTAAACTAATTAAATTTGGGATTGTCTGATCGAACATTTGGTTAATTTTGTAATTGTTATTCCAAACACAGACATGTCTCAGATTGATTACAAATCATGCCAGCAAACATGAGCATTATTTTTATTATTTATATTAAAGACAAAAGGGATTGGGAATTTTAAAAATAAGACCTCATAAAATATCCTGACAAATACCTTGCAGAAAATATGTAACAGCTTGAGTGGAGAAAAAGGCACAGACAATGTGCGTACAGTGATTTTAAACAGCCAATTATATAAATTGCATATTAGACTAAACAATATTTGAAAGCTCACATCATGCTAGACAGACAATAGGGTCGTGACCATGTTTTGCTCGCAACACTCACCCGAACCATAAACGGTAGTAGAGCAGCCTCTGGTGAGCGCGCAGAGAAGCGCACCCGGTCGGGCACAGAAAAAAAAAAAACTCGTAACCCATTCATAATTCCGCAGACTTGGCCTCTTGTTATTCGTGCCCATGTATGTATTAAAGGCTTGTTTCGTTTGCACAATGAAAGTGCAGGTCATGTGCTTTACTGGCAGTGCAGTTATCACACACAAACTGAAAATGATTCATCACGTGGAAAATGTTTGTTATTTTTAGGATCTGATTATGTTGGGCGTTTTCAGGCAAGTATCGTCGGTCTAGCTTCCAGGCCATCTGGGAGGTTACTGTGGAAACAGGGATGCCATGGCAACCGTAGCTGGGGTTACTGAGGAAACGATCGTAGTCATGGAGACTGCATCACAGTGGGCGATATTTGCATCTAGAGACACGCGTTCTCCATCTTTGATTGGTGTGTGCGTGTGTCTTTGTGTGATTCCCCACGTGCGTTTCTTGCTCCTGGTCAGTGCGTCTAATTTCGTGGGAGCATTTAACGCAATGACCATACTAGCCTATTCTAATACTTTATAGATATAGAATTAAATCACGAATGAGGTTTAATTATATTTAGACATTGTAGCGCACTACACTTTGATCAAAATGTACGACAAAGGCAAACACAGTGCAATCTATTTGACATAGCGTATGAAAGCCTGCGGCGGCCCGTCTAGACTATTGTGCTTAGGAACATACACATCTTAATAAAACCAAATGTACGATAGACTATAACAAGGAAGGTACAATGTATAGATCACGAAATTAATCTCAGATATTTGCTACATTACCCTGTATACACCCTTGATGAACGGAGGCCAAATTTGCTTCAATAACATAACGGTGAGAACTAGAATAATATCGATCGATTCCCTTTGAAAATGGCTAAGGTAAGGTAAACTAAAACCATGGACAGAGATGACCCTTCATGCGCAATGGAACAGTTGATGAATTTGAATAATGATATTGGTGGGCTACTTTTTATTCTGTCAATTTAACACGAGACAGCGCACAAACTCTGAATGATTCCAACAGGTTTAGCCCAAGCTGGATGCACTTCTGCAGGCTGCCTCTGCTTCACACAAGCTGGTGCGTAAAGACTACTATAACCAGCAGAATATTTGCCTTGAATATCACTCGAGGGTTTCAGTTCAGTGAGCTACACGTCAGTGAATATCTTTCTGTTGATGTTCACGCAATTCTGAGAATTGTTTTGTGTGGTTGTGGGAAAGTTGGGCTGTTGCTTAAATGCGCTGTTGATGCCATGTTCCTCTATCACCATGTATTCGCTCTTACTGAGTGATGAAGTGGAAGAACGAGTCTTTCTCAACTCATCCGCGTCGGCTAGAGGCTGGCAACTTCCTACGTGAAGGTATTGAGCTTGCTCCTCGCCCTCCGTCTCTCGGTGGTAAAAGTAGTTGAAGTTGGAAACAATAACAGGTACGGGTAAGGCGATTGTCAGCACACCGGCAATGGCACACAAAGAACCCACTATTTTACCCCCAATTGTCACAGGGTGCATGTCTCCGTAGCCCACAGTCGTCATAGTGACCACTGCCCACCAGAATGCGTCCGGGATGCTGGTAAACCCGGAATCTGGATCGTCAGCCTCAGCAAAGTAGACTGCGCTGGAGAAGAGGATGACTCCGATGAAGAGGAAGAAGATAAGCAGACCCAGCTCCCGCATGCTGGCCTTCAGCGTCTGCCCCAAAATCTGCAGCCCCTTTGAATGGCGTGACAGTTTGAAGATTCGGAACACGCGAACTAGCCTGATCACGCGCAGGATGGCTAAAGACATGGCCTGTTGACCATTGCCCTGTCTCTCCGCGAGCTCCGTGCCCAAAGTGATAAAATACGGAATGATAGCCACAATGTCGATAATGTTCATGATGTTCTTTGAGAACGTAGCTTTACTCGGACATGCAAAAAAACGCACAAGCAGCTCGAAAGAAAACCATATGATGCACAGGGTTTCCACCACAAAGAAAGGGTCCGAGAAAGGGCTGGAGAAGAACGGGGCTGTGCCATTTATAAGGGAAGAAACGGGGATAGGATCCTTATTGTCGTCTCTAAACTCCGGTAATGTTTCCAAACAAAAGATGACAATAGAGATTAGAATGACTAGCACAGAAACTATGGCGATGCCCCGGGCGGGCCCCGAGCTCTCAGGGTATTCAAACAGCAGCCACACCTGTCTCTGAAACTCATTTTCTGGCAGGGGCCGCTCTTCCTCCTTTATGAAGCCTTCATCCTCCCTGAACTTCTCCATGGCTCCCTCACCCAGCTCGTAAAATCGTATTTCTTCAGAGAAAATATCTATGGGTACGTTAACAGGTCTCCTTATTCGCCCTCCTGACTGGTAGTAATAAAGAATGGCGTCAAAACTTGGTCGATTCCGGTCAAAAAAGTATTCGTTCCTGAGAGGATCAAAGTACCTCATTCTCTTCTTGGGGTCCCCCAGCAGGGTATCGGGAAACTGGGAGAGGGTTTTGAGCTGGGTCTCAAAGCGTAAGCCGGAGATGTTGATAACCACCCTCTCGCAACATTCATGGTCTGGCTCATATCGGTCCAAAGAGTGGTGGCCCGGTAGAGCTGCCGACTCCTCCAGTATGTTATCACACGCCACCACCGTCATGACGTCGGTGTCAGTCTCACTGTAGCCGTGGTTAACTAAAGTTTCGCCGCGGATCTTTGTCTCACTTGGCGGGGGGGATTGAAGGAGGCTGAGGTGGTCGTCCATGCGCACCCGTCGGGATGGAGACGCATGCAGGGGCAGACGCGCCCCCTCCGCGAGCCCCGGTCAGCCACAGCCACCCCTTGCCACCGCCACAGTCCGTTGTCTTTGTCTTTTGTCTCTCTCTCTCTCTCGTACCGCTTTCAGTCTCTCATTACAGTTGGTGTTCCCGCCCACGGTGCGACAGCTGGGTTTATAAACATGCCCTACACCCGCCCACGGCGCGCTGGTACTTGGTACTTTTCTATGTCTTCCTCCAATCCGAGAGCGCACAGACATCAACAAGGAGCCACAGACGCGCGTCATGCAATACCACCCCTTGGGCGTGCCCATCACAACCACACCGACAGACGCACACAGACACAGACACACACACACGTTCACGAACACATCACAACCTTTTGACAATGCCATTTTATGAAACAAAAACAATAATAATATCCCTAAAAAGCTTCGAGCTAAAACGTGTTTTGTCAAATATTTTTTAATCTACACCTGTGGCTTTGGAAAATACGAAACTGGTAGGTCTGTTCACGAATCGATGAAATCTAAATATTCTGAACGGTGTAGGGACACAAAATGGGATATGGAAAATCTATTAAAACGTAGAATGATAGAGATAGAGTATATGCCAGCGTGGCTTTTTGAGTTGCAGTAACAAAGTCGTTTTCTTTTTTCCATCGGCTGTGTTAAACTTTGAGGGATCATGTTAGACAGAATTATATGTTTTATGTAGGCTTCCTCGTTATATAGAACTGTGTTCTAATATGTCAGCATCCATTGGTATGTGACATTTACAGGTATGGATGCTGTCCATGGTGCTGAAACGAACTGGTTAGTATAAAATCGTTAAACAGTCAAAACACGTCATAAGTGTCTCTCCAGCAGCGTCTCCAATGTGTTTTATCCAAAGGGATCTCTGCCCAAAATTTTAATCGATGCCTCATGAAATATGAACCGGTCATATTAGTGACCAACTTACTACTGTAAGTAGGGGCATGCTCATGCCGCAAATAAATTGTGGTCTTAGTTGATATAGACCAAATATTCCACCCAACAAGTATGTATTTTTTATCAGCAGATTTACTTTTGTATTACTAGTTCTCCCATCATCACTATTTATACTAAGGTTTAACCAATGTTACCAGTTGACATCACTGATTTAGAGGTGTAGGGAGAGTGGGGTAAGTTAAGCCAGTTTTTACTTGAGGCGTCTTAAAAGTGGGGGTATGACAGTAATGTGTCCAATTAAACTGTACAATTACTTCAGGATGTGGTGCATCTCTCTGAATAACCAATTTGGATCTAAAATAAACAGTTTTCAAAACAAGACTTTCCAAAAAAAAAGTGTTCTCTTGACTTCTTAAAGGTTTAATTTACTATAGGTCTATTTGAAAATTTCTGAAGAAAATCAAGTAAAGAAAATGAAGAGCAATATTGACTGCAATTCTCATCAAAGAACCGGGCTACTTCTTGTTTTTGATTATTTTGGACCCTTTCAGTGCAATTCTCTTCTATTTTTAAGTCAAGTTATTATCTTGGCTCAAATTACCCCATCCCTGGCATCTAAACCTGTATCATCCAACAGTTTAGAGCTAACATCATGCTAACAGTATAGTCTCATATTGTAACTTCCTAAAGAGATCTTTTCAAACTTGTCGGTAATTGTTCAGAGACAAGAATTCCTACTCCTTGAATATAAATAATCACTTTGAACGGCAAAAGTAAAAACAGTTTCTTGGACTTCACTGTGCTTAACATTTGTTCCATGGGCCTCTCTCCATCACATGGTGAGAAAATATCCTATTAAAATATAGTATCACATAGTGATATATATACGTGTAGTAGTCACATGACAAATTTTGTCTACGGTTTCCTAGAAACAACTTCCACACATGCTCAAATTTCCCCTGTCTCCCCTACACAGCTGTGCAGTGAAACATAAATAAATCAAAGAAACGTGTGATTCAATAAATCAATTTATACATGTATTCAACGTTTCCTCTGTTTGTTATTTTACTGAGTAGTTTAATTGGTGTTTAGTTTTGTCCCTTTTGGTTTCCATAGCAATGCAGCCTTGTCCCATGCCAATCAAATAGTACAGCAGGGTAATTTTTCTATAAAAACAAAGAATCTATATAATTGATGTAAAATGGTTTTGCTATATTTTCTTTCAAATTTTTCTTTCTGTGCTTGATGACGTCTTTGAGCAGCAGGGTTGACCTTGAGGATATTCTGAGACATTGAGTCCTTGTATACCTGACTACACCCAACGCTCACTGACACACACACACACGCACACACACACACACACACACACACACACACACACACACACAAACACACACACACACACACATACACACACACACACATACACACACACATAACCTCCCACATATACACTTCCGAAGTGGAGGGTGAAAAAAGAAAAGAACACTGATGAAATTGAAGGATGTTTGTGTATGCCATTAGTGAACTCCTGCTTCCTCTAGATTTGATTACAGAACATTGTATTGACTGAACTAATTTGAGAAGTCACCCATCAAGATAGAGTATGTTTATGTGGTAAGGAAAGGGCTGACACACACACAAACGGACACCTTAAATAACCTTTTGTAAATCCGTCAAAAAAACAAAGGAACACCTATTTCTATCAGAGTGCTTTGAAATCCCACACTATTTGCTACCACTTTTTATTTGACAGGGAGACGGTTTGCATGCTACGTTCAGCGTGGGCCGGCTTTGCCTATTGAGGCCAAGTTGGCGGTGCCCTGTATTAGAAAAGCATGTTGCTCCACTGGGAGACAGCCAAGGGACAGCCACAGGGTCTTTCAATGTGGTTTGCACTCTCCCGACTAAATATAGCCCCCCGCCAAACTCCCTTATTAACCTAAGAAATTAGGCTACCTTGCACATTGTACTCTGAGTGCGTTGAACTAGCACATGGCTTTGCTGAAAGACATCGAAACAAGCCCAAAAGTGCTCGCTCCGCTCTGGGGAGGAAGTGGGCCTGCCAACAGGAAGCCCGGCTGAGTTGGGTGAGGTCATGGACATCTGTTAGCACTCGAAGAAGAAAAAAAAACGGTATGCTTTTGTTTTTGCTCGGTCGCCATCAACGGGGTTTACCTGTGACACATCTGCCACGATGCATTCGGGCAGGATCCACTCAGACGTACTTTCAGGAACATGGAAACTGGGATTTGAGTGAGAGAAAAAAGAAAGGTGGAGTGGAGGCAACAACCGCAGCTGTAGCTGCATGGCACCTTCTCGTTAAGGAGCATTCATTCCGACGCTCCCGAGTGGAGCGGCACAGATGTTTGGGTGGATAAGGGGACGGCTAGAGATGAGTGTGTGTGTGTGTGTGTGTGTGTGTGTGTGTGTGTGTGTGTGTGTGTGTGTGTGTGTGTGTGTGTGTGTGTGTGTGTGTGTGTGTGTGTGTGTGTGTGTGTGTGTGTGTGTGTGTGTGTGTGTGTGTGCTTCCTTCCGGAAAGAGCTCTCTTTTCACGCAGACGCCTGACGGCTCCTGTCGAACACGGAGGCAGGCCGAGGCGAGAGTGGACTGGGAAACCCATTTCGTGCCACGGGGAAGCAGCCGTGGATTTCAAATGGCTCGTGACAAGAGGAAGGTGCCGGGGCTCCGAGGGGAGGCCCGGGACACGTCTTAGACAACGTGTGAAAACGTCAGTCTCACGTCACGGCTTCTTTGACTGACGGCCCCGAGCCACCAGCGGGGCACTCCCTCAGTGGCAGGAGGGAGGGTCCCTTCCACCAGCGGGGCACTCCCTCAGTGGCAGGAGGGAGGGTCCCTTCCACCAGCAGGGCACTCCCTCAGTGGCAGGAGGGAGGGTCCCTTCCACCAGCGGGGCACTCCCTCAGTGGCAAGACGGAGGGTCCCTTCCACCAGCGGGGCACTGGTGAGAGGGAGCGATAGAGAGAGAGAGATAGAGAAAGATAGAGAGAGAGAGGGAGAGAGAGGGAGAGTGGGAGCAGTGAGAGAGAGGGAGCGAGCGAGAGAGAGAGAGAGAGAGAGAGAGTGGGAGCAGGGAGAGAGCAAGAGAGAGAGAGAGAGTGAGAGAGAGAGAGAGAGAAAGAGAGAGAGAGAGCGAGAGAGAGAGAGAGAGATAGAGAGAGAGAGGGGGGGGTGGGGGAACACTTTCTGGTGGACGGATAAAGCAAGCGAGTTGTTTCCTGCCAAAGGAAAAGGAGTGGGTGTCTAATTTGTATGGTGACTAAGTCAAGCCTCAGAAAAGCTTTGTGTAAAATAACAAAGTGGCAGCCCTCCTCTTCCTCCCCAGCTTCTGAAACCACAAAATACGCGGTGACCCTGCCCTCTTCATTGAAGGAAAAGAATTATTGGATAAGCATTGTTGTTGTTGTTGCTGCTGTTGTTGTTGTTGTAATGAAAGCCGCCATCGCTCACGCTGTTTCTTTCTTTCTCCCTTTCTTTCCCTAGCATGAAGCTAATTCGCTCGGCTGTCCATCAAATTCTCCATCTGACAACCAAGACACCACACGACAACTCAACTCAATACCTTTTTTACAAGCAGGTTTTTCCTGTTACCCAACCTATGAACACCCATTCTTCACCCCCACTGTTCCTGGCCAAAAAAAAACATCTGAAGGTATGGGGCAGAGGGGATTTGAATAATGGCCGACATGAAGTGTCCTAGAAGACCACCTGGGCGCGGCACTTGTTCCCGTAAACCAAACGAACCAACGGACCCTGCTATCATAACTGGAGGTATCGGAGCCCCAAGAGCAGCTGGAGATGAGCGAGGTAAACAGGAGGAGGAGGAGGAAGACAGAGACAGGATGAGGAGAAGAGAAGGAGCGTCGGAGGGGGGGCCATCTGTGGCACAAAAGCCTCGCTGGCCAGGCTCTGCTGGCCCTGCCGTAACCCGGCAACGGAGCGAGGGATGGACGGTGGGGAGTGGGGGAAGACGAGGCTGGCCGTGGCACTTTGTTATTGTGAGGCGGACTTAATGAGACACTCGGCATACTGGGCAGGGGGGACACACATATAGGACCCTGTTATACACACACACACACACACACACACACACACACACACACACACACACACTATAACACACTAACGCAAAACACACACAGTAACACACACACACGCTAATACAACACACATACAACACACGCTAACACACACACTAACACTATAACACACTAACGCAACACACACACACAGTAGCACACACACACTAACACAACACACACAGTAACACACACATACACACACACTAACACATACACACACACTAACACTATAACACACTAACACAACACGCACACAGTAACACACACACACTAACACAACACACACACAAAACACACACACACACGCAGTAACACACACACACACACAGCCACACACATGCACAAACACAAAGTAGGTCAAGGTCAAGATGAGTGGAAGTGTGCACCTGTAGCTGAAAGAAACATGGATACCGACTCACGGAGCACGCCTCGTATCCGTGTTACGCTTTCTGTTCCTGTGAAGATGTCCTGAAGAGCCGGAGTGGAGTGTCATAAATATGAAGAGACGGAGGGAGCTGGCTTTATGTATGCATTATGGATACGGCCCTTTCTCTCCCTAGGGGCCCGTCGGGGGATCTGAACAGCAGCAGCCCGTGAGAGAGGGGGGCTTCCCTGTTGCTGTGCGCGCACACACACATGAACACACACATGAACACACATGAACACACACATACATCAGCTTCCCATGAAAAGAGACATTGAAACATACCTATCTTAGAATCTGTCGGTTTACTCATCTGCTTGGTATAAATAAATACACTTTTTAAAATGTAGGATTTAAGTAGATTGTTGTTGGTAGGAAACCACATCTGTGCCCTCCATTTGCAAATTCCATGTGTTCTGTTGATGAATAATATACCTGAGTCGATAATATACAGAGTAAAACAAACTGATTAATGCTGTATATCAGTATAATCTATTCAGTGGTGCTTTACGTGTGTGTGTGTGTGTGTGTGTGAGAGAGAGAGAGAGAGAGAGAGAGAGAGAGAGAGAGAGAGAGAGAGAGAGAGAGAGAGAGAGAGAGAGAGAGAGAGAGAGCGCGCTGGTGTTTACCAGTGTCCTACTTAGAAGTCTCTCCCTCTCTTGTTTGATCAGGGGAGGGCGACGTGCCTCAACGAAAGCAGCTGCCCGACAGCCGGACGCTCAAAGACTTGGGTTCCCTGGGAGAAAACAGAAAGGCATGGCTGTGCGACCCTCCTTCCTCCTTCTCCTTCTTCTCTCTCCCGGGCCCCGGCCTCCAGAGTAAGCCGGGAGCGTTAATGGACCACTCTGTGGCGTGCTCCCGCCTGCCAGCACCTGCGTCGGAGTGCGGTCCGCGTGAGAGCGCCAGGGGGGAGGTCATCAGGGCGGTCAATGGCGGATCGAGCAGCCAATGCATTGGGGTCGTGTTCACAGAGCAATGGCTTCCCCTCATCCTGGTGGTCTTCTGGCGCGTGCTGTGCGACCACTCCTGCTGTTTCTTTTTGTGACGGTGTGCACCGTTTTGGTGTGTGCGTTTGGAGCACGATGTTTCTGTGTATGTTCCTTTAATGAAGTGCGCTGTGTTTCAAATGTTCTAACCTTTAACCTCGCCGTAAAAAGAGTGGGCCTCAATGGGACGGCCGCGCATTACTGAAAGTTAAATAAAACATTGAATCTAAAGTATGCAATCAACGGTATGTGGTGGGTGTGTTTCAGTGTGTGTGTGTGTGTGTGTGTGTATGTGTGTGTGTGTGTGTGTGTGTGTGTGTGTGTGTGTGTTTCGATTCCCAGTATCAATAAAATAAGCATATCCATCAGTGGACAAAGCAAGGAGCAGGGCTGCTAGCTTGCAGCTGCCTCTTCTGAAGTGGCTGGGGCAGGACTGTAAAGACTGTAGTTATGTACACAAAGTCGGTCGCTAAGCAATAGCGTTGCCCTGTTTAGAGTAGAGACAAGTGCTTGTAAACGTGTCACAACCAGAGGTTGGTGCGTTTGTACGTGGTTGTGTGTGTGTGTGTGTGTGTGTGTGTGTGTGTGTGTGTGTGTGTGTGTGTGTGTGTGTGTGTGTGTGTGTGTGTGTGTGTGTGCGTGTGTCCGCTTGCCTTCTGCACTTGGAGGTCCTCGCCACGTCAAAGCAGGCTCCCCCATCAACTAGAGTCTAAACAGGCAACAAGTCATTAACAGGGTCCAGCTGCAGCGGACACACACACACTCACTCACACACACACACACACACACACACACACACACACACACATACACACACACACACACACGCACTCACCCACATTCACACACATACAGCTCCTTGGTGGCTACTCTGCCCTTTGCAAGCGAGCACTTGAACCATCCGTCTTTTCCTTGGAAAGTGGGCCAGCGTGTCTTTAGCCAAAAGCGACTTCAAAAGAACAAACAGCCCCCCCCCCCACCCCACCCCCCCTCCAAATGATGTCATATCATCCATCACCCTGTCCTCCTCCGCGCTTCGCTCTCCGTGTCACGTTGTTAGACCTCCGTCCACATCTCGTCGGCTGAGGTCACAAAGCCGTGCAGCCACGGCGCAGTGGGTTATGCATTTGAAGAACATGCGTGCGTGGTATGCATTATACAGCGCCGCGTACTGGAGCTACCATGATGTCTGAAGAGAGCACTGAACAAAACATGGATTTGATGAATTCAATCAAATGACACCATCGTACTCTAGATTTGAGTCAACGTTGGTGTTAGCGACATGCATTGAGAAGCACGGGAATTGGGCCCCCTCAGACTGAGGACATCCACCTGTAGCCCGCCCTTTTCTCAACGGGTCTGAGGGTGGACACCAAACACTAGAAATAGACAAGAGAAGGATGACATTAAGGGCGACTGGTTCTTTGATTTTCAGCCCCACCATTTAACTTTAAAGGAGAGACACTGCTTATATTAAACCTGAAGTCAGATATTATATAGGATATGTGACACTGGCAACAAGACAAAACAGCCTCTCAACCTCTTCATTGAACGTTTGAGTGCTTGTGGAAATTTGGAGTGTATGTTTGTGTGTGTGTGTGTGTGTGTGTGTGTAAATGTGTGCGTGTGCGCGTGTGCGGAACCCGATTGGCCTAAAACAGACGTGACGACATAATCACGCAGACTCGATAACCGTCAAATCACCCTGTCTTTTCCCGTTTCACACGCGTTCGTTCACCCGTTCCATGCCGTCGACGACCTTCTTGGCCCGCCCGACAGGCTCCCCTCTCTCAAACGTGTTGCCGTGTTCAATTATTCAGCCTTGGCCTTTAGCTTTCGCTCCGTGAGCGGGTAGGTGTGTGTGTGTGTGTGTGTGTGTGTGGGCCGCCTGTGTGCGGGGATGTGGGTTAAACATGGCTCACGCGCGCCCTTTCTTTTTTTTTCCTCTTCTTTGTCTGAGTTTACGCTCCGAAATAAATGTGACGGGAACCGTCGACACGTCTCAGGAGCCCGTTTTGCCGACGTTCGGCGATAGCTTCCCGTGGCGAATTGTTCCCCTTGACTGGCGTTCCCGTTTGAAAATCAACTCGTGTCTCCATCCGCGAAACCCTTTTCCTCTGTAAGTTGACTTTTTTTTCTTTTCGTTTTTTGGGCCCACCGGTGCGGCGACGTCTCTCAGAATGTGTCGCCTCCTCGCGTGCCTCGTCAAGGAGAACGCACCGAGAGGCGCTTCCTTTGTTAACTCCCGTCGCCGCCTTTCCCGTCGCAATTGTCCCCGCTCGCAGTGCACGTTCAAATGGGACGTTATGGAGGGCCTTGTTAGCGCCGCGACAAAGATAAGCTTATCGGCGGATTAGCGGCCGTGCTCCCTCACGCATAAACAAACACATTCCCCTTCCATCCTGCCTCTTCCTCCGTATCTCTCTTTCGCTCTCTCTCTCTCTCTCGCTCTCTCTCTCTCCCTCTCTTTCGATTTCTCACTCGTTCAGCGTCTCGGGCTGCGTGCTCGCTAATTGGAGGCAGAAGTGGAGCTTTGCGTTCCTCGTCGTGTGAGACAATGTGTTTAAAAAAAGAAAAAAACGAGCACATTTCTAGCAGCTTCCCGTGAAAAGGCTGCTGATTACAGGAGAAGGGCAAGCACACTTGCATGCGCGCACACACACACACACACAAACACAACCCCGCGCAGGCACACACGCATAGGCAGTACAGCACCATTGCCGTCTACCAATTCAATGATCTGATTATATCTCCAGTAAACGGGGGGTGGGTTTGAACAGGCTCACGCCTCATCCCATCAGTATGACTGCTGAGTCAGGGATGGGCACAGACCCCGGG
Organism: Galaxias olidus; assembly: GCA_026901105.3. Lineage (NCBI taxonomy): Eukaryota > Metazoa > Chordata > Actinopteri > Galaxiiformes > Galaxiidae > Galaxias > Galaxias olidus. Next base: position 12,460 of record JAPMUY010010450.1, read on the forward strand.
GATGCTGGTCTTGTAACGGGGCCACCGGGGTTCGGGGATACAGGCACGGGAGCTGTAGGGACGAATAGTGAGTCACGGGTGGATCGCCGAGGAGAAGGACAGGACAGAGGAGAGGTAGCCGGGCCGTCGTGGTCCGCTGTCTCCCTGCAGACCGAGGCGGGCAAAGAGCTAATCAATCTGGGCCTGTGGACAGCCTGCATTACTGGAGGAATCAGAGCGCACACTGTAATAACTCCAGATAAAACGATCCCACACACACACGCACACACACACGCACACACATACACACACACACACACACCTCCCCGGCCGCCTACACTGACAAACGACTTCCTCACGCTGCTAGCGGACAAAAATTAGTGCGAATTGAATTCCAGGCCCTCACGCACGCAAAAACCACCTCACACACACGCACACTCACGCGCGCACACCCTCTAGAGCAACAGTCTAACGGGGTTTCATCTCTGACACAAATCAGCCAAGGTGTCCTACGTCCCTGCTGGGCATTCCTCCGTCGTGACCTCCGTGCCGTTCCCGAAGCCGAGCTCCCTCTCTCCATCTAATCCCCTCCACCTCTACTCCTTACGTTTTCATGCCTCCTCCCTCCCTCCATCCTACATCTATTCAGACTCAGCCTCGACCTCCGCCTTACTCCTTTCCGTCTTCATACAGCCCCCTCCTCCCCTCCGCTCCAATGACCCCTCACCTACCGTGCGCTTCTATAGCCCTCCCCCTCAGTCCCCCCCAGTCCCCCTCAGTCCCCCCCAGTCTCCTCCCAGCCACCCTCCCCACCCCTAGTCTCCCCAAGTCTCCCCCAGTGTCCCCCATTCTCCCCCTGAGACTCGTTCCTTTCGACCTCACACAGTCTTTTGCTGGCTCTGCCGCCTGCTCCCAGCCTGCAGGCTCTACGTGCGTACGTTGTGTGTTTTGTCTTGTTGTGTTCCGGTCCACGTGCGTACTCGCACGTGTGTGTGTGTGTGTGGAGATCCATGGGGAAGACCCAAGTTAAAGGTGTTTGAAATACAGCTGTGAGCTACCCGCGAGGAAATCATGTTGCGGAACGATGAATTGTTCTGGGGGAGGTAATTTTAGCCTCTCACAAAGAAGAACGAGGCCTCTGAGTTGTAATTATCTCAATCATATCTCGGGCCTGGCCTCATTTAAACAATACCATGGGGTAGCAGGGACAAAGGAGACCTACTTGACGAGGGTTGTCCGTTCAGTAATTCATGACTTCAACCTTTGTCGAATGCATGCCAACACGTCACTCTTCCGAACCACAACCACTGTGAAGATTAGACAACTATTGATAAATTCACTGGAAGGATCAGGACCGGTTTGCCATCTTCCAAGCTGTGACCTTCAACCGAGACAAAAGCAGAGAGAGAGAGAAAATAGATACAGAGTGAGAGAGAGAGAGAGAGAGAGAGAGAGAGAGAGAGAGAGAGAGAGAGAGAGAGAGAGAGAATAAAAACAGAGAGAGGGGGGTTGGGGATGGAGAAGTGGGGTCTGCCACGGACGAAGAGGAGAGGTCACTCCATTAAGCGGGGCGCCTGGCTCCGGTCCTGCCGCCGGCCTCGCCATGGCAACGGTGTCTGTTAGGGCGGACCTGAATAATGCAGCAGGACGGCAGAGAATAAAGCTGCCAATCAAAGGGCTCCAGTCCACAGTGCGCTGAGTGAATTATTCACCACGGGCACTGATTAGAACGCGGCAGGACCTGAGGCAGGGGGGGTGGCAGACAGAATGGATGCCAGAACCGTCGAGCGTTCATCAGAGAGAGGGACGTCACGCGAGGCCGACAGGGAGGGAGGGAGACGGAGGGAGGTAGGGATTTGAAGATTTGAAAGAAAGCATGGCAGCAGTATGGGTACAACAACAGGGGGGTTGGAACAGGGAGACGTCGGCATTGTGGCATGAGTGGCATCCGACGGTACGGGAATTTCAATACTGGTATTGCGTGAGGGGGGAGGTGGGTCGTAGTGACACCATGCATATGGGTGTGTGTGTGTGTGTGTGTGTGTATGTGTGTGTGTGTGTGTGTGTGTGTGTGTGTGTGTGTGTGTGTGTGTGTGTGTGTGTGTGTGTGTGTGTGTGTGTGTGTGTGTGTGTGTGCTCATATGTGTGTGTACGTGTGATCCTTGAAGTAATGGGACTACAACAGAACGTTTGAGTAGTCTTTGCCGTGGGCTTGACTGACAGACGCTACCCAGATCCACTTATCACCTCTCTTTCCCTTTGCACCACCGCTGTGCTCACCTCTCTGTCGGCTCTCTGATCTCACAGCGTATGCGGATGACTCAGAGGAGAAACCACGCACACGCAACACGCAACAGACACACACACACATGCTGGGTTGCAGTCATGGGGATGGAAAGATGCCCAGATATCCCGTTGACCGGCAGCTGCACAACGCAACACGCGGACACACTCTGCGGCCCCCACAGACTTCCCACAAAGCCACATGAACGCGAGCGCACAGACACGCGCTCCGTGACAGACACGGCTGAAGACAACCAGGTGCCCCCCGCGTGTTTCCTTTGTGTACGCGGCGCGTGTTCATGGGCGAGCGGCCTGTGTGTGAAATGCACAGAGGTGTTTACGTTGGTTAAAAGTATCTCACTGTTTCCAAGGGATGGGAGTGGGGGGGAAAAGAGATGGAGATCCTTTCATTAGGCCCCGATCACAAATTCCATGAGGCTTTCTTTCCTACTCCAAACACACACTCACGCACACACACACACACACACTCACTTACACACGCAAATACACACGCACACACACAGACACACACACACACAAATACACACTAACTCACACACACTCACGCATGCAAACACACACACACACTCGCCATAATACAGACAACACATTGCATTTCGGCCCGCTCAAATAGCAACGCTTGCAACACTAGACTTCCTGGCTGAAACTTTGAATCATTAGGGTGTAATTAGTGACTTTTATATACATTCAGCTGTTCTAAAAATACGCTTTATATGATCTCTTCAGACCAGTTAGACCACGCTAGGTTGGAGAGAAATCTGCTAATTAGAAGCCTGTGGCAAAAAAGGAAATGTAGACAAACACTCTCACACACACACACAGACACAAACACACACACACACGCGCGCGCGCCCGCGCACACACACATACCTCCAGACAGGGGACACACACACCGGGGGACTCGTTTTCTGCCAGATCAGTTCTGTTCCTGTGGAATGTTCACACGTTACGCTGGGAGTTCACCGAGTTCACTCTCAGAGAATTACTCTGTTTGAAAGAGGGCGACAAGGTGACAAAGAAAAGCATTCTGTTGGCTGAAATGGGCGTGGTGTCTTTCTCTGCAGAGGGATGTAGGTATTGATGCCTGGTTGAATGCTTGAATCTGTGTGTGTGTGTGTGTGTGTGTGTGTGTGTGTGTGTGGGTGTGGGTGTGGGTGTGGGTGTGGGCGTGTGCGTGTGGGTTTTGGCGTGTGGGTGTGAGTGTGTGTGTGTGTGTGTGTGGGTGGGTGTGGGTGTGTGTGTGTGTGTGTGTGTGTGTGTGTGTGTGTGTGTGTGTGTGTGTGTATGTGTGTGTCCACATGTATGTTTATTTGGGAGCCTGCATCTGTATGTGTGTGTGAAAGCATGCTTACTTATGTGTGTCCGAGCATCTGTGCTTCTGCGAGGTGTTTCTGAGGATGTTGTTGCATCCACTCTACAATGGGTCCGGACACAGACAGATATAGAGTTCCACGCAATAAGTTATCTCACATCAATTATGCTGTACTTTTACATACCCTGTCAAGTGTATACAGTATGTGTACCCTAATATCCATTCATAGACAGACACACACACACACACACATACACACACACACACGCACACGCACACCGGGTCCACATTGGAGAAGTCGTTCAAGTTTTTAAAGGGGACCTATAATGCAAATATTCAGGTTCATACCTTTATTTAGGAGTTCTACTAGAATAGGTTTAAGCGGTTTTTTTCACAAACTGCCTGGGTCTGCAGCACCTCTATTCACCCTCTGTCTGAAACGCTCCATTTTAGCTCCTGTCTCTTTAAGGCCCCCCTCCTGACGAGCCCAATCTGCTCTGATTGGTCAGCTGGCCAAACAAAGGGAATTTGCCTTCACACTGAAAAAAAACAGCGTCATGCGAAACCATTATACAAAATTCCCGGCCTCCGCTCTGACTGGCACTGTTTGAGGGCGTGCCAAACTAGCCGCTAGGTGGGCATTATGCAAATGTAGGACTTAGTGACGTAGATAACTTACGGAAGAACACGCCGGACTACAAACGAGGCGTTTCAGGCCGTTCAGGAGCAGTGTTTTCTGTGAGAGAGAGTAGCTCCCTTTGGCATGGACTATGGGCATCGTAACCTTTCAGACCTTTTACCTGCACAAAAAGCTATATAACATACTAAAGGAAAGGGAAAAACCCAAAAAGCATAATAGGTCTCCTTTAGCAAAAGACTCCACCTGTTCACGCAAATGCCACACAAAGGAAAAAACATTCCACATCGAGGGACTCACATTTGTTTCTGTCCGTCCCTCTTCACTGACGCCGGTCCGCTGCAGCCAGGAAGAAGGCCCGAAAGCGCCCCCCTCCCATCGGTCTCCGAGGTCCTTCTAAGGGTCAGTGGCGAAGCCACTCCATCTTCCTCCGGGAGGCTCCCTCAACCCTCCCTCAATCCTAGGACTTGTGTTACCGTCCACCTGCGGCCCAGGGAGTCCCCGTGTATGATGCCCTGCCTAATCAGATCAAGCTGAAGACGGGGGCGGATTGCTGCGTCGCCTCTCCCATTACATAGACAGGAATCAGTACCGGGCAGCCAGTCAGTCTCCAGACCAGCACATATACGTTCAGTCCCTTCATTGTAAATGATACCAATTGTTGGTAATTGCCGAGTTCGGCTCGGCCCTGCACGCTAACGAGAGTGCATCTGTAATGAGTCTAGCCCTGGAGACCCGACGCTGTATGTCTGAGATGGAAGATCTCTGGACGTTTTTATCATTGTATGAAGGGCGCCAGTTAAATCATGCCTGTCGAATGTACTTTTACTGATGTGTAGAGGACATACGCACGCCCTGTGGTATTCACACACACACACACACACACACACACACAGGCACACGCACACCCAAATACACCTTATAAGAATCCCTTACGTTTCACATTTACTTTTGGGTGAACAGACACAAGGACCAGCATTGCCCTCCAGTGGCCACGTCCAACACTGCACGGACGCTGCGCCCACCTCAGCCGACGTTTTGGCGACCTCGGCGGGTTGGGAACAAGCAACGTGATAAAAGAGACAGCCCGAGAGTGCACGGCCGAGACAGATCCGTTTAGGAGAGGGAGAGGCGGAGGGAGCGAGCGGGCGGGCGAGAGAAGGAGAGACGGCTCGCCTTTGTGCCCCCATAGAACCGGCGGACAAAGAGCCGGGGGACACCTGAGACTCCGGTGCCCCGGACAAGAGAGAGCGACGGGGGCCCGGGAGAGTTGGAAAGAGGGGTGGGGGCGCTGGAGGTGTGGGTGTCTGCGTGCTGGGGCACGGGGGGTGAAGCCGGAGAACAGGTGCCCATTGTGGAGAGGGGGCTAATGAGGGAGGTAATGAGGGCTTGGGTTTCCACCGCTCAGGCACGGCCGCGGAGCTTCACAGAGCCCCCGGCCCCGGCGGAGGGAGGCAGCCATCAATGGAGATAGCGGAGCTTTATCGAGATAGCAGAGACCCTGACTCCCTAATGCCACACAGGGAGCAAAAGAGTCCCGCCGTCTGCAGGGACAGATTTTCTTACTCAGAGTTCCAGCAGACACGATAAATAACTGTTAACGACTACTTAGGTCAACATAGTGCCCCAATATTTTCCCATTATGCTGTAGCGCACACATTTAATATCCCATAATTTCATCGTTGGTCTTTCACAAGCGTAAAATCTGAGGTTTTTGCCAGCACATTGTGGGGTGTGTCGGAATGGATTGTTCTCTGTCGTGATACTATGGAACACAAGGGGGCAGCAAGCTAAAGCTTTGCCTCAGTGATATCACCTTCCAGCCCGTCTCCAAGCTGCTCTGTGATCAACCGCAATCAACAACCTTTTTCATAAATTATATTATTTAGTATTTATTTATGCTATATAGTAATACAGTTTATACCCTTTGAACATTGTTTTACACATTAAAGATGGGTGCAAGCATACTGAATCACACAGACACACACACACACACACACACACACACACACACACACACACACACACTCATACATTGAATCCTTGAGTATGTATCATTCTCATTGAGCACTAGAATGAAGAAGAACACTGAAACAGCGAACAAACACAAAATAAAAACACATTCTAACACACCCCAAACTCACGCGTACATATCGCATACTGGGGACACATAGGAAACAGACATATTTGCTCTCCATACAAAAAGAGGAAGTGTTTGAGAGAAGAAGTAAAAGGTGGCGACTGATGAAGCTCCAACGTGTAGGCGGTGAACACACACCAACAGTAAAACACCTAGCAGGGCTGAAACCACCAGCCATATCGTCTTTCCCTCCCCCTCAGAGCCGAGACAAAACAAACAGTGCCAGCACAGTCAACATGGCCGGCGTGGCACGCGACACACTCGTGAGCCCGTGTAAACACGGAGCGGAACTCTCGCCTTAATGGGCAGGCGAGGACAGACGCACAGGCACCTATTCTACACGACGGCGTTGGAGAGAACCGCGGATGGAGAGCGGGCCGCCACGGAGGTTCCAGACGGCCTCTTTTTTGAACCGGGAACCTCCCTTTGTTCAGGTCCCTCATAGCGCCTACCATTCCGTCCACGTTTCGTGGAGCTTCTGAGGGACGAGCCCCGGCGCTTCGGCCACGCCCGGTGTGGAGGCGCACACACGCTGTAGCTGGGGCCCGCTGTGAGTCCGTCACGTCCGTGAGGCCGTCTGTCACCCTGTCAGCGGGGGCCTGTGTCAGCGTAAACTCTGTCAGGGTGACCCGGAGGAGGCCGAGAGGGGCAAGCGAGTGGAATGTAAGCATTCGGGGGAAATGTGAGAACTTGTCTATAACTTACTCTGCGTGCAGTCTGGAGAACAATTATGGTGTCTCTGTGTACGTCGGCGTGTGTGTCTGTGTGTGTGTGTGTGTGTGTGTGTGTGTGTGTGTGTGTGTGTGCGTCGGCATGCACGTGTAACTGCGCCCGCGTGTATGTCCGTAAGCGCGAGGAGAGGGAGGAGTCCACCGGAGTTTTGGCCGACTTGTTTCTACAAAGACTTTGCAGTTGCCCCTGGCAACCGCACGAACATAATACGCCGCGGAGCTCAGGGTGAGTCTGCTCACCTCGTACGCCGTTAAGAAACCACACACACACACACACACACACACACACACACACACACACTCACGCCAGAGCTCTCCAGCCTGCCCCTTCTCCCTAATCTCGATCCTACGGTACACTCCTGTGTTGGTGAAACACATCTTTGCCCGCTCCGAGTGTGGGTATTGAAAATGAGAAGGTGGGGAAGGCAAAGGCGGAGCGGGATAAATGCATGGCCCAGGGTTTTGGTGTGGCGAGAGAGGGAGGAGACGTGAGAGGGAACTGCTCTAGGCCATTTGGGATGCAGCCAGGAGGACATCACCTTGATTTCTGGGGTTGTGCCTCGTTCGCTCACCGTCGATTTGGTGTTCTGGGAACATAATGGTCCTATATATTAGCAACAGAATAAACAGCAGCTAATGGTACATTTCAACGCTAATGAGTGGAGAGAAGAATTTGGAGTGAAAGCTAGGCACAAACACCAAACATGTGGCGCTGGGTTAAAGAACACTTTAATCGCTCTATGTCTGCATTCGTTTGAGAAAATTCAAACATGACAGCACTCTGGTAGACCACAAAATAATCCCCGAATTACCTGTTGCCAGATCGCACGTTCATTAGCTGAGCAAAGACATGTTTGAGAACCCTCAGTCTGAAAGCCATTAGTAGTAGGGGAGGCAAACCAAGCGTGCAAGCATTTCAACGTGTGCCTATTTAAAAGTCATGGCACACATCCCAAGCGCCCTCTATCCCCACGCTTAACCAGCCTCCTCGGGGCTGCACACAAGCTAGGCCGAGTTTGACGCGATATCTTTAAGGCTGACGCCGGTGATATTTACATGTGTTTCCACTGTTAACATTTTTACCATGGACCCCGTCTTCACATTAATGACCCGTCGTGAACGCTTCGACCGAGGTAGACTGCGTAGCAAACGGAAAAGCTCTTCCTCACATTCTGCAGAGATCCTCTGACTGTTTGACCGCAGCGGGACGCTCATGCTCTGGGCTGTCTTCACCCCAGTTGCTCCTGTTTTTCGGACATTCCGGGCATGGCTCCGACCCGCGAGAGCTCTGTGATTGGTGAACGGACTCCAGATGTTTTAGCCGGTGCCTTTGCGTCCCGCTTCTCTGGAACAACACCCGGGGTGAGGGAGAGAGAGAGAGAGAGAGGGAGAGAGAGAGAGAGAGAGCGTTACTCTGTTAGTCTTTGCTCACAGTCTATTAACTCTCAATTATATGCCCCTGGACTCTGCAAACACACAGAGGTGTCGTTAGCTAGTCCCTACACGTTCGCTAGTCCACTCTCTCGCTCTCTCTCTCTTTTCATGGTGTTTCTTTATACTTTGTTTCTATCCATTGAACGCATGCACACACACACACACACACACACACACACACACACACACACACACACACACACACACACACACACACACACACACACACATACATCAACCCATTCAGGTTGGCCCAGGCACCAATGCGACTCTTGGGGTCTTGGTGGCAGTGGGACCGCCCCATCCAGGGCATTTGGCCTGTTTGATCCCATCCCAGATTTCAAAGGGGGACATCTGATCAGGCCTTGGGGGAGATGGGTTAGACAGGGGGGGGGGGGGGGGGTGGGCTGAATGCAGGGAAAGATACAGAAGCTCCAACCCCTGTCTCTCCCAAAAGGCCCTGGGATCCGATTTCAGCCTTGAGGTGGACGGGGAGGGGAGGGACCGCAGCCCGAGACCACAGGTGTGTTATTGTGGAGCTGGCTGGCGGACGACAGGGGGCCCGCCATCTATTGTCAGGTAATCTCCACCACACTCTAATCCATGGCACCAATTCAGACACCATCCCCCCCACCCCCCATATTCCGACTCGATGTGGTCCGCTCCGCCACCTCACCCCCCCCTCGACCAGGCGAGGGTCTTTGACGAAACTCACTGAGTCACCTCAAGGTCAGGCGGGGAGTGTGTTGTAAAGACCTTTGGGGCCAGCCTCACTCACTGAAGATATCCCAGGAATGTTTCTCGTCCAGAGCGGAGATGTGTTGGTCCGTAAAGCAGGTGTGATTATCTGGCGGATGTGACCGTTTTGCACTTGAAGCTTTACGGAGGTGAGAGGAGTAGCGTGGTTTGAGTCATAGTGCGCCACAGTAAACTACCGGCTGCTCTCGGTCAAAGACCACGCGTTAAGCAAATGGCTGTGTTCACAAACACAAACACATAAACACACACTCAGATAATGTGTTGTGCGGTTCAAAGAAAAAAGGTTTGCTTCAAAACATTAATTGGAAATGGTGGTTCGACCTCTGTAGTGCCTCAATTATCATCGTTATGTTCACATGTAATCAGTCTTATTTTAAACGGTGTAGTGAGTAACAATTTCACATTCAGCGAGCCACCCCATGTCACAAACACAGTAGAATTCACCTCCATTCTGCCATCGCATACCACACTACACAACCATGGCCGAGACATGAAGAAGATGATGACCAGATCTAAACGGTAAAGCATGTTACATTGGCACACTACAGAACGGGCCTACAGTCATAGCATGTCTGGATTTTGGCCCTAGAATGTAACAGGATCTTTTGAATCCAGGGCATTATCATTCCACTGGGCTCTTAAATCAAAAGTCCATAAAAATGTTAAAGGCCCACGGGTAACCCCTGATGCAACAACTGTGTTAGTATGTGTGTGTGTGTGCGTGCGTGCGTGCGTGCGTGCGTGCGTGCGTGCGTGCGTGTGTGTGTGCGTGTCTGTGCGACGGGTGTGTGTGTGTGTGTGTGTGTGTGTGTGTGACTGTGTTTATGCTAGCTACTCGACTGTTTGAGGTTTTGTCTAGTCCTAACTGTAGTCAGTCATAAGTATACCAAACGTGTCTGCAATCATTCAGCTTTAAGAGAGAGGCTTTACCATGCACAAACACAGGCCTGGTAAGAAACTGTGTTCACCTTAGGGCTGGCGGCAATTTACTAAGTGGAAGGTCACGGGTTCCAGCCTTTTGAATTTGGTTTTAAGGTGTGAAGAGGCCACTGAACAATTAAGAGTTGTTAAACAATTGCTTATGTCCCCCCTCCCTTCCTATGTGACAACACACAATTTGTCCTTTAGCAAGGCACTAGCCCTAAACTGCTTCAGTGACGCAGCTTCTGTGGTCGACAGTTTTAGACTGTGGTTAGATAGCTCCTTGGTGTGAATGTGGCAGTGACTGTTTTCTCTTTCATTTTATTTTCCGAATTCATCTTGACCTCGACAAGAAAAAACAGTTTACTTCTTAGCTCACTTTGGTTGGGTAAATAACGGCTAAGTAAAAAGGTGGAGGAGCCAAAGTAAATCATGGTGGTCCAGCTTTTTAAAAGGGTGTAATTATTAAGACTTACAGGAATTGAGTCACTTCAGCAGCTGTGAACTGGGAGCTGTTTAATCAGCAACAATTAGCCCCCGGGCCTGTGCCCAACTATTTGACCTTTCTTTTATAACAGTGTGTGAGCGAGAGCATACTGGCGGACACACACATACACACACCGCAGATGTGTGAATGCCCACGCGTCATACGCCTCCCCCTAGACAGGGCAACAATTACACATGATCGCGCTTTTGAAAAAGTTCACACAAAGATGCACAAACCATGTATTTGGCCTCTTGCACGTCTTTTTCTGGTTCCAGGCGCTAGCACAAAGTAGCATTGTGCCATTGCCAACTGCAGTTAGAGAGTTTGCTTGTTAAGCTATACGATACCTGCCGCCATTATTGCTAGTTAGGCGGGGTGGCATGTCTCCAGCTAAGGAAGCGTTAAGAAGGCCCCTCTGTGACAAAGACACCCAGTGTAGCATGCCAATGCTAGCCAATGTAGCATGCCAATGCTAGCTCACTGTACTGTGAGTCTCCCCAGCAGACAGGCTACAGGAGGGTGCGTGACAGGCCAGGCATTACGCGCAGGCAGTGTTGAGGCCAATGGGAATGAGTGAAGGCTAGAAAAATGAGCCGCGATGAGGGGAAACAGATTTTCTTCCCGGGTCTTGCGTTTTTTTTTTTCGTTTTTTTAACGGTCCCTGTATAACAAGGGCTCGTAAACAGTTGGTCTTATTAAGGGAAATTAGCGGTGCAGCAGAGTAACGAGGAAAAGAAGGTGCATTGTGATTCTGCAAGCAGCTCATACTGTAGAGTGGGGGTCTGGTTTCATTTCCTGTGTTGTTTTCTCGACCCTTTTTTTCCCTTAAACTCCTCTGTTCTTTTCTCACTCTTGCTTGCGATCTCATCTCCAGATGAGTTGGCTCATCGACTTGCCTCAGTCGTTCGTCCAAGTTCCTGGACAAGTTCTGCATGCAGCATTTATCAAAAGAACACATGTTCAAACGCGGTTGTGTTTCTTTGCCTTTCTGGGTCACACAGACAATCTGTTCGATGTTTAACAAAAAAAAGGCAGCCTTTTCACTTGTGGAAAGCAGAGAAATCAAGTGGTAATCCAAATAGTCTACTCAGCCAGACAAAAATGCCAACGTTCCCCTCTTGATCTCCAGCCGGTGTTATGGTTTCTAATTTGAAACTCAAGACCTTAATATGTCATGAAGCCGCACAATGCAGCGTGCCGCCATGCTGTGCTCAGCATATGGGCGCGGGATTGGCTTACTGGGGATGTTGTTTTATTTAGCATGTGTCAAAGTGGTGTGTGTGGGTTTGTGGGTTTGTGTGTGTGTGTGTGTGTGTGTGTGTGTGTGTGTGTGTGTGTGTGTGTGTGTGTGTGTGAATGGGAATGAGAATTTGTGCGTGTGCCATTGCTTGCCTATACTGTAGGAGCCTCTCTGTGTGTGTGTGTGTGTGTGTGTGTGTGTGTGTGTGTGTGTGTGTGTGTGTGTGTGTGTGTGTGTGCGCGCGTGCGTGCGTGCGTGGTAACTCTCTGTGTGCTCTGTGTGTGTGCCAGAGAGAGAGGGGCCGAGGGATGTTTTATTCAGAGCGAGTCACCGGCCCTCGTCACACTCGTCAGAACACGGAGACACGGTGATGCAACCTGAAACCCCCCTCAGCCTGGAAGGCTCCCTTGTAATAACCCTGGCATCATTAAAAATACAGGGGGAACACAACAATTACCACCTATTAGGGTCTGTCTGCCTCCTCGCTCCGCCATCCTGGCCCACCTTGCAGCCAAGTCATTCATCTACGGCCACCGCCATCCCGTTCCAGTTTACCTTCCCACACTTCATCGTGGCTACATTGTTTCCCCGCTGATA
>JAPMUY010010450.1:30000-52500 GCA_026901105.3 Galaxias olidus
GGTGAGTTTGTTATTCTATTGTAAACTCAGGGCAAACTTGGCTCATTGTTCGAGTGGTTAAAAATTTGTGTTGGGTAGGTATCTTGGTATATTAGTTTTTTTCCTGCATCTGTGACATGCACAACACAAACGGCTCAGGAGAAAGACGTGCCTTATAAAAGCACAGACGCTTAAACATTCTGACATCTCCTCCATGTCACCCGTTCTATTTCCATCATATTTTACCACACAGGCACACGTGCACACGCACGTAGGTCTCGTGCACTACACACATGCGGCTCAACCTATGGTGACGCAATGGTCCAACGATGTGACGTTAAACGCTTGTCCAGATTGTGGGGATAAAGCACAGGAAACGGGGATGAGCCGTCCTTAAATCTTACCCACCGTCGGGGAGACCCGACCGTACAGGATCAAGGATGTGCCCCCCCCCCCCCTTTGGGTTTGGGTTTCATTGGACTACTCCTCAATCTTCCCCCCTTTTGTCTACCGGTAGGCAGTACAGTAGCCCGCCGTGAAATGCTCCCGCCAGTGATCTCTCCCTGAAAGTTCCTGTTACACACACGAATACAGAACAAGCAGCCCCCCCCCCTCTAGTTATTCCACTCTATGTAAATTCACAGTGGCCCCCACCTGTTACCACTGGGTTTCTGAACCTGCTTCCTCCGTGATATTCCGCAGCAGCTGAGCGACACCTCGACGGGGTCTGGGTGAGACATCAGTGGGCCTGTGGTCAGCGTGTGGACGCGCCGCGGCAGCCCAGCGGTGTTTACAGAGCGGGGGGATGCTGGGCGGTTTGGCCGGGCTGAGAGGTGGTGGTGTGTGGTGGTGGTGGAGGTGGTGTGTGGTCCTGCCGGGGCCCGGGCGCGGTCACTCGGGCACGTCAGAGCGAAGTGGAACGGACGTGTTTATGGGTCCGCCGCGCGTGCCACGCGACCGCACGTGAGATCCATCGCCACACGGTGGCCATGCTGCTGACAACTCCTCGCTGAGAGGTGGGTGTGGGTGTGTGTGTGTGTGTGTATTGGAGACACACAGAGAGAGAGCGAGAGAGAGAGAGAGAGAGAGAGAGAGAGAGGGAGAGGGAGACGATCAAAAAGGGAAGCAGATCAGACAGTCTCTCCTCCGACCCGAGGACCTTGAGAGGAGCGGAGCCTCGAAGGGCACCGTCGGAATACAGAGTGACGGCGGAGCGGCTTCCATCATTCCAGCCGTTGGTGCGCACACGAAAAACCCCTACGCGAGGCAATATCCTGTGTCCCAGACTATCAACAGTGAGATCTGCTCTTCGTGTGTCTGATAGGAATGTTTTCTGTGGCAAAGGGAAAAAAGGGTGGAAAAATACTGGCACAATTACCGTGAAAAGTTCAGGCGGGCCATAAAAGCAGGGTGGAAATGCTAACCGCACCGCTCCGGGTAGCACGGTAGGCAGCGCGGCCGCCATGCCGACGGTACAGGATATTGAAATATTTCTGGGGTTCACGATGAAATGATTATGAGCCCCCAACAGGGAAAAAAAGAAAGAGGGGGGCGGGGCGTTTGCAGTGTTTGGCTGTGCAGACCCCGCTGGATGGGGTGGCCACATCTTTTCCTGGTTAGTGGGAGGATTAAGGGAGCAGCCATTTCTCTCCAGTGACCGGCCCTGATTAGAGAGGTGTCTGGCACTGAGCGCACCGGGTGTTTGCTGACTAGTTACCGTCCCGCGCGTGCGCGCGTGTGTGTGTGTGTGTGTGTGTACGTGTACATGTGGGCTACACAAATACATCTTTCACCCAAAATATCCAATTTTGAAGAACACTAGAACCTGGCTTTTTGTAAAATTGCTGGAGACTTTACGATAAATGGCACACAATTACCTGTGATGGTGCTTTGAGAGCTGAGCAGGGTATGTTTTGAAAGACGCCAGACATATAGGATTATTTCATTAAACCTAAAATAACTAGCAGACCGCAATGCCAAGAGAAAACTTGTAATTTCAAAAGAAATTCACACCACTCTGAACCCGGGCTGGGTCAAGGTTAGTCTACAGGGTTGAACTGCAGACAAATCAACTCAACATTCTCAAGCTCAAAATACTCCTGTCCTCTTCCTCCCTTTTTCCCATCCCCTCCCTCCCCAGTCTTTATTTTGCCATTCATCTTGAAAGCTCAGGGGTGTTCTTTCAAACAGAGCTGCATCCAGCAGGTCATTGGAAACCAAATAGACGCTGAAAGACAACATCTGTCCAGCCGCGTTTTGATTCCAACGTGAAGGCTGAAGTTCTCCTGGAAACGCCAACGCTTGCCTTATCACGTTGATCTCCATCTCTGCACACTATCCGCCTGGATCCAGGAACCAATTTCCTCTCACAAGTTTAAGTTTGGTGTTGTTGGGCCCAAACCTAACAAGACACAAGAGACTTTGGATGCTGTGAGAGTGTGTATTGGCTCAGGCTGAGCATGGTGATGACATCTCCGGCCATCAGAGACCCATCAGGTGAAAGATTCGTGGAATACAAAGATGGAGGCATTAGCGGGGACTTTGAACACCCGTCTAAAGTAAGATGTTGTTCCGGAGATGTGGGTCCAGTACGTTGTCCAAAGGTCAAACCTCAAAATCTATTATGCTCAGAGATAGAATATCCCATTTTACTGTTCCATTAAAAACATTTGGCTACATAAACAGATTATATAATTGGGTCCATAACCGGGTAACAACAGATGTCAACTGAACAGCCTTGTCATAGGAGTTGAAAATGTTCCAAACTATATATTCAGATATATTACTATACATATATTCAAATATATTACTATATATTACTATATTCAAATATACTTACTATACAAGTATTTATGAAGATTTATTTAAAGTTAAATTATCTGGGGAAACAACGTTATGTAGGGCCAACCACATCCACTTTCTTCAAACAGTGGAAACCGTTCTGATAGGACGTCTGATCAAATAGTTTTAATACCACAACACGGGATGGGAACAAAACAATGTTCCCTCGAGTGAAAAAAGCGTTCCACTGATATTGCATCCAGACAGGTATTTCATTTCATCACCCTGTTTGGCCTCGGTCAGGTTGTGGCAACCACAACAACTCACTGCTCCTTCCTTTTTATTAGCATGCACCGTAAAACCCCTCTCCACTCTGTTCATAATGCATGAATCATAACGGTCTCGGGTTTGTCGCGGAGCGGACTTTGAGGCCAACGTGTTTCCTGAGGATGTTCAACCCTGCTCTGTCTGTGACTACTGCTCTCTCCGGTCCACTGCGCCGTGCCAGCTCTGATTTTCTGGCGTCAGTGTGAGGAATGGCTTTGGGAGCGTCCCTGAACTTTAGGGAACCTTTTCCATGACGCTGTGCAGGGCCCGAAACACAAAAGACATCTGTCCTGAGTGTGCCAACGTACTCGTTCGCAAACAAGCACAAACATGGATTAACGATGCCACCCGATCCATGATGTATTCGTTGGAAACGAACCTATAAGCAACGCAGATGGCGGGAACTCCTTTTTCCCACCTCTTCCTCCCCTCCCTCTGTTTCCCCTCCAGCTCTGTCTGGTCTGGATGGCTTTAGCAGATGCTGCTCCCTGGTAACCCGGTAGAGGTGGTTGCGGAGGCAGCAGATGTGTCTCTCGGTCCCTGGTGGCTCCACGTCCACTGGGGCTCGGACCAGCTTTGCTGTCTGTCACACTTAACACATGCCCTCACCACACGGGGAGCTCACGGAGCTCGGCCTGGGTGCAGACAGCAACCTCTGTCCGTCTGCGCCAGGCAGGCCTGACCGTAGACGTGTCGAGGAGAGTACACGTGTAAACGCGATCAACAGACAGACAAGAGATACGAGATGACATGCGAGGGTGTGGGAGAGGGAGATGTTTCTCTGTTTTGCGTCAACTGAAGACGCAATGCAAGGAGCCCGGGCCAAGAAATGATGGCGGCCCGTTGGGGGGGACGGGGGGGGGGACAACGCTCAAGTGCACTTTGCAGAACAGTGGGGGGAAAAAATAACTAAAACACAAGAGAGCCCGTTACGCCGATCCTGGACACGCTTTTATTAGCAGAGACGCCATTGTTTATACCAGCAGTTTAAGACGTGCCATTACTTTATTCTTGTAAAGTAGTCCTCACAGCTTTCCCCGTAAAATGGATGTTTTGATTAGGGCTAAACAGTTTCCAGAATAGCTGCTCGGGGTTGTGTAGAGGTCTGTGGGTGGGAGGGAGCAGCTAGTCCGCAGTCAGGAGCCCTTAATAAGAAACAATGTGTCCCAATTGACAATCCATCAGACAGGCTTTTTGGTGTTTGTGCGTGTGGTGTGTGTGTGGAGTGTGTGTTTGTGTGTGTGTCGGTTTGTCTGCTAGTAAGCCCTCAGATTTGTTTCCTGTACTTGTCTAGTCTCATGCTTGTAGGTCCGCTGTAAATCCCTCCTGTCCATTAAATTGTCTAAACACACCGTGGAGGACACAGAAACCATTTTCAAAATCGCACGGGTCCTCGTCGAAGTTGAAGTGTAACCCCACACCGCCGTTTAGAGCGTTGCCATTTTGCAACATTTGAAAAAATGGCTCAGGGCTATTGGAACACATGAGAACATTTTTTGTAATTCTATGGCAACAAATGTTGAAAGATGAAAAAAAACAACACCGCTCCAAAAAAAGACGCGGGCGGTGCCAGATTTAAAGTAGAGGCAACACTCAGGGCAGTGCAGCGTGCAGCGTCTCTCTTCTTTGTTTTGAAGTGACATCACAATCTGAAACTCACCACCTAGGAAAGGTGAACAAATTCCCTTTTGGACGGAAACCAGGTAATATTGTAGATGCAGTTGTTATTATGATTGTTAACCAGATAGTCCTGGGAACTCGATCGATATGAGTGACAGAGTCACTATGCAGGTTGGGCGTGGTCACACTGTATGGAAGGTGTGGCTGGGTAATACAGTAGTGACTAGGGCTATATGGTATGACACCCTCGCTGGCGGCTACCTCGTGTGCCCTGAATGGAAAAGCCTAGGGCCTCCCCCCCAAACACTACCACACACACACACACACACACCACTTTGACTCTCTACCGAGTTCGCAAACAAACACCGAGAATGTTTACGGGCGCCCACGCTGAGAGAAAACACCTGCTGACGCATCCGCCAAGCATCCGAGTAGGGCCCCATCGAAAGTAATAACACGGGCGACGTGTCACCTGTTCAATTAGGTGTGAGTGTGGGAGTTGGTGCGCCTTCCAGAGAAGAGGTTTGGTCTCCCTGCAGGAAACAGTCACATGTTGTGAGGCCCTGGCGTTGGCGAACGGCGTGCTCGGCGTCAACGCGCTGAACGACAGAAACGTTGGTTGGTTTGTTGAGGCCCTGCGCTCAGCTCACCTTGCTTTACAACCTATGTACAGTATGTGCGTGCATAATAATAATAATAATAATAATAATAGTAATAATAATTATTCATTTTATTGATATGGTGCTTTGCTGAAACCACTCGTTTGGCTTTGTGTGTGTTGGCCCACTTTAAGCCTGTCTCTACAGAGTGTCCGGGCAGAGAGGCCAAGGCAGCTGCCTCTTTGTTTCAATGCAGCTTCTCCTCCTGCTGCCTAGGCTCACCCCAATCACCTGCAGGCGCCCCTCTACACCCGAAGACGTCACCGCGCGCACCCTCGCTTTCGGAGCGTGTGATTGGAGGGCAATGAGCCGTGCCGTGGGTAAATGACATGGCAGCTGTCTCTTTTTTTTGTGGACGTAGTTTGGTGGTATAGTATATCCTAAAGAGAGAGAGAGAAGTAAAAATGGCAGGCCTTCTCACTGATGACATGTGCGGGTGTTATTTGAGACTGTAATGGGAAACATTACTACAACTGGCTAGTTTCTGTGGTCAGAAACAATGAACGAACCAGCTTATTTACGTCACAAAATGTGTGGTTGATAAACCATGTTTTTCTTGTTTTTGCTAATTTTTCCAAGAATCCCTCTTGCAACTGCATGAAGAAACTAGTCTCACTGGACGGTAATTAGATCGATATAGATGTGGCAATTATGACGGCAAATTGAGCGGCAGCAGGCGTATCATATCCACAGGTGAGGAATCGCTCGACAAATTGTATAGGTAATGATCGCTGTCGAGGTTGCCAGCAAAAACATGCTCAGACGTGTGCCGAGGCTAGGAAGTTGAGTCACTGCTCCAAGGATGGAAACTATTAGCTACAGAGCGGTGTCTCTCGGCCTACGAGGACGGCCCCATGGAAATGACTGGCTCAGATACGCGACGTGGAATTAATGTCTGGTCTGAATTTCACTCTATTGTCTTTCGCAGGGAATCTGGGAGTCTGCGGGGCGATGAAAACGAAAGAGAGAGGATGTGATTTTCCCTTAAGTTATGTGTGAGGTTTCCCCCGGCCTTTGTGTGTTGACGAGGAAGAAAGCCGCCAGTAAGAAAACGTCCTAGGCTCCGTGCTCTCTTCCCGATGTCGGAAAGCATGCTGTAATTTCATCCAGTATCTCTGTGATTGCTAATATCTACCCACGTACTTTATGCCTGACTTAAGTCCAATGGGATCTTCTCGCAGTTATTACAGTCTACCGGGTGATTGTCTGTGGGAAATGCACGCACTGGTTGCAGAGCCAACCACAACCATGTAGGGGGGGGGGGGGGGGGTTGTGGGATTCAGTCTGGAGATTTGGAGCTGGCGTTGGGACAAACCATAATGCCTGTGTTGGCAGCTCGATATTGTTCGTCTGAGGTCTTCCTCTAGATGATCAGAGCAGCCTGTCCATTGATCCTCTTGCTGCGTTGCACAGTTTGAGAAGGCGAGGACATCGGACAATTTGAAAAACAGTGGAAACGTGTTCCGTTTCAAGGTCGCATTTGGATCTTCGTTGACAAATTAAAAACATGAAGTCACTAGCAGCTTTGAGCTGGTTAAAAGAACAAAGAAATGTATGTCAGGGAAAGAGTTGGGGCACTCTGGTGGGATGCCTGTTCTTGCATTGCTACCTTGGCTAGGGTCCAGTCTCAGAACTGTGAGATGGGAAGAATACATTTCATGCCACAAACTCTGTAAAAGTTCCCTCGGCCACAACAGGGCACTAAAATATAAACAATGGTGGGAAAGGTCAACGGCTGCACGGTGGTAGAGCCGCAGTGAGGCAAAATCACACACACACACACACACACACACACGCACACACACACACACACACAAACATACGCGTGTGCAGCAGCCGAGTGCCAGCTTGTTGATGTGTGTTAGCGAGTGGCTTCATGTAGACAGAGGAACTCTCACTGAACCTCCCACGTCCTCAACAGTAGCAGGCGGTGCAACACAGACACATACACACACACGCACACACATATTTAAGGGTTTCACTCAAACGAAACGGCTCCTCACAAGTTAATTTGGACGAGTTGTTAAATGTCCCCTCCAATTTGGATTTGCAATATCCTAAATAACCGTCAAGGAATATTCAAGTAACAGGAACCGATATGGTCAGTAACATAATGAACGCTGTGGCTAGGTTCAATCGCTTACCCTTTGTACCGCACCGACGTCATTTGAATCCCGACACACACTATCGCGTACATGCCAACCCCCGTGTGTGTGCGTGCCACACGTTACGTGTAAATGTTTGCGCTCCCTCATAGCGTGTGCTTGCCCGGCTGTTTGCAGGGGCCGGCGTACACCGGGAGTTGACCTTGGCGGGACAATAGCAGGATTCTGCGGCGCGGCCGTGGGAGGAAAGGGACAGAGGAGTCAACGAGTGAGGAGGCTTCTGGGACGCGTCAACGCCGTGCGGCGACCGGTGCGTAGGAGGACGGGGCCCTCGAGCTCAACAATGCCACGGAGGAGCGGCCAGCTGCCGAGCAGGAACGTGCGCGCGGGTTGGCAAACACACAACACACACACACACACACAGGCGAAACACATTCTCACACACACACACACACACACACACACACACACACACACACACACACACACACACACACACACTCACACAAAGACACAGAGAGACACACGCGTCGACAATGCACACACAGCCGCTCACAACGAGCATGCGGGGATCATGATGGGGAGCAGGACAGAGATGGTAAAGAGCAGGAGGTTTGGGTCAAAGGTAAGGAATGAGAAGACAGTGTGAACACGAAGGGAAAATGTAGGGTGGAGACGTGTCACAGGGACACTGGCAAAGACTCATATGGCATATGATAATATTGTTACAATAATATGGTATGTTATTTTATACTATAACTGGAACTGATCTGTCACATTTTCTGCTGTTATTGAGACAGGCTTTTCTTAAATGTCCGAGGGTTTCCGTAAAGAAGTGGAGTGACTTTGTGACTTTGCCGTTGATAGGTTGAACATTTGAACAACAGAAGTCCTATTTAGACCCTAATGTAGTTCTGCAGGGTCTACCCTGCAATCCTAAAAAAACAGCCCAACATATAGGAAACAGTGGGAGCGGGAGGCCCAGCGTGTGTCCATTCAGCCAAACGTGAGCATCTTTCTGCCTGCCAAAAAAAGAAAGAAGCCTAATTGCATAGCTGTCTAATAGGTGATGGAAAGTCAAACAGGGGGAGGCAGTGAGCGCCCGCCTGCCCGCCCGTCCGATGTGATCAGGGCAGCGGCCTGCCAGGGCCTGTCGGCTGGTCGGTATCTGTCGAGTTCTTTATCTGCCTTCTCTCTGGTACACTCAGCATTCCGGGACACACACACACACGCCTTCAAAGAGACCACCCTGCCTCACAAAAGACCTAAACACCTCAATTTGACATGTGTGCGTAGGTACACACCCACCCACACACTCAAAAGTACACGCACGCACACTAACATATATACAGTATGTTAGCGTGCATGCGTGTGGTATATATATATATATACAGTATATATATATATATATAGTACTGTGCATAAGTTTTAGGCAGGGGATGCTGTTTTGAAAGCCAAGGGTGGTCACACCAAATGTTGATTTGATACAGATTTGCTTTTCCCTCACTTTGTATTTTATGAATTGATAAAAAAATAAACAATTAACATTTATTCTTTTATATAAATTTTTTTCTAACTTGAAAGACATCACACCTGCCTAAAACTTTTGCACAGTACTGTATATATATATATATATATATATATATATATATATATATATATATATATATATATATATATATATATATATATATATATATATATATATATATATATATATTGCAACTGCATTAAGAAACTGTGGATATCATATATATATATATTTATATACACACACTAGAGAGGCACAGAGAGGCACGGGACAGGAGCCGACCACCTTTGATTGATCTAGCAGTCTTTACAAAGAAAGGCCAACCTTTACAACAGGTCAACACGTATTTCATCTCACATGCTTTATGTTCTCAGTGGGCCGCAAAGATGGCAGCAGATGATAGGCAAAAAGCCAGTGAGGCACATCATCAACACTGTCAAATATGCGGGATGATGTGCCTGTGAGTGTGTGTGTGTGTGTGTGTGTGTGTGTGTGTGTGTGTGCGTGGGTTAAAATGGCTCGTTAAGTAACATGTCTGAGAGAAACAAGTTTATCTGCTTACCTCCGATATCATCAGGGTACATTCAGTATGCACACATTAACCTGACGCCTAAGTGCTCAGAGGAAAATATGAGCATATCGCTGCATTTGGAATTTAAAAAGAGAATGTGAACAGAATACGGATACACACACCCCTGGTTACCTTCCTCCTGGCTGTAGTAAATAGAATACTGTTTTGTTGTGTGCAGGGGGGGGGGGGGATGGGGGGGGAGGGATGGTGTCTACGGCTCTGCTGTTCTATAGACATTGGACGGTTTTAAGAGAGTTAGAAATCCAAACTATTTTAAGATGCAGCGTAAAAGATTGACAGTCACAAACACATAAACAAAAACACACACACTCACACAAACACACACACTCACACAAACACACACACTCACACAAACACACGTACACACACAAACAATGTGGTGTGGTGAACTACAAAAGCGAATTCTTATAAAAATGAACTTTGGGAACAAAAACTGTGCACAGACTCAGATATCAGCGTTAGCTATGTTATAAAACACCTTTTCTAAACGCTCTGTGGCAGAAACGGAATTCAAAAGGTTTCGTCAGTATATCTGAGATTTCCTTTCAAATACATGTAAGGATGAATTTGTTTACAAATCCCGCAAAATGCAAGTCTTATAGTATTTTGTTTAGTTATTCCAGACAATAATTCGAAATCTGAGCATGCTTCATTCAACATTATTTCTGAAACAAACCTAAATTTGGGTTTGGAGTTTAGGGCTTAGGCACACAAACAGACACATGCTCGGCGCACACACACACACACACACACACACACACACACACACACACACACACACACACACACATGCATGAACAATCTGACCCACTATTGGTATCTCTGAAATATGAGAGTTTAGGTGCACTCTTGACCTCCTCTCCACCCTCCCAGCTAATCGCCGTCGGTCCCTCTCACCCCTTCTTACCTCGGTCCAAATCAGCGTGGGCTGCAGGTTCAAAGTTCACAGGCGGGGGTTTCCCCTTTCAGACTCAACCCTGATAACAAGGCTGGAGCTCTGACGTGACAGCCCAACACACACACACACACACACACACACACACACACTATCCTCGCAAAAACCCCACGCTCAAACACACACACACTCAATCAAAGGATTTCAAAACACAACTTGGCTTGCAGATCACACAGAGCCAGATGAGAGGCAGGAGCACTTTCTGAGCTCCGAGAGCAGGGCCACGATGTCTGAGCACAAATGCCGTTCGGCTGAGCTACTGTGTTATTTTGTTCAGGCCTCATTTACACCTAGTTAACTCCTCTCGTTAGCCCACAAAGCCTGGCGGGCCGAACGCAAAGGAATGCCTCTTTGTCCTTTTGTTTCCCAGGAGGAAGGGGGGAAAAAGAGGTATGACAGGGACACACAATCCCTGGTTTGTCTGCCTGCTTGTCGAGCGCCGTGGGCCCTGACAGCGATACGGCCCGGGTCAGGGAGACTCGTGAAAGAAAGAGAGAAGAAGAAGTGGAAAGAAAAAAAAAGAGCGGGCAGGGTGAGACGTGCACGGAGAGAGAGGCGGCGGAGGACGAGGCGGAGGGAGAGCGAAGACGTGAGAAGCGAACGGGGGGAGGAGAGGAGGAAAGAAGACGGACTTGAGCGTGTCGGGGCGTGGGGGTGGGGGGTCTACAGAGCGCGTGGGATCCTTCCCCCTGGAGGGGCCCCTGGTGCCTGACGTTGAACGCAGGGCGGGGGCCCGCTCCCAGGGCGGTCCAGAGTCCCGCGTCCCTCCCCCACGCACTCCGCTCTCGCTCCCTCCGCCATGGTGGAAGGGGCGCCTGAACGCGACGGCTTCCGAACGCGCGCTGTCCTCCTGGAGGTTCACGTCGCGCGAGGGCACCTTTAAGTGAAACGCAACACTGGCCTCGTTCAGATAAGCTCGCCCATTAAAACAACAGTCCGGAGAGCTTGGGTTGTTCGAGAACGCACGCCACGAGATATGAGCGCTGACTTCTAGACGTGACTCAGCTTTTTTGCGAAACCTTTCACGGCATGACTCACGAGTCCTCCTCCTGTGGCATGGCCATCAGCGGTGCTTCAAAACACATGTTCCACACGAGATGAGTCACCGCATGTCCCAGCCAAACACTTTCACTATGACACCCCGCGAACGGAGGTGAATGGGAGAGATGAGTGAGCCACAACAAGAAAGATATGATCCACAGCACGGGGCGTTGATGGAGGGCGTGGAGCAGGGTAGGCACTAGGACCTGCGGCGAGCCACACGGGAGGGTGGGAGTAGCTCTGGGACTCCTCTCACTAACTTTCTGAACAGTCCATTTCCCAAAGAGTGTGGGAGGGAGACACACACACAAGTGGATGACCCCCCCCTCCAGTGCTGGGATTCGCGGTCTTTAAAAGTGGGAGAAAGGTTTGGACTTTAGGAAACTTCCGCTGCCCTGCTGTGAAAAGTGGAATATTATTCACTCTCTCTGGGACTTTTCATTTGACCAGGATTTGACAGCAGAAGCAAACAGGCGGGTGAGTTCTGCGCTGCTGCTTTCATGTGTTCATGTGAAACTGTGTGATCGACTGTGTATGTTTGTAAATAGGTCCGCGTGAGTGTTTGAGTGTGTGTGTGTGTGTGTGTGTGTGTGCGAGATAGAGAGAGAGAGAGAGAGAGAGAGAGAGAGAGAGAGAGAGAGAGAGAGAGAGAAAGAAGAGAGAGAAAGATAGATGGACATATGTGCCACTCCAAAGACTCCTCATACCTGTCATGAAGTGAAAGTGGAGCCTCTAAATATAATTTGGAGCCGACAAGCAAAGGCAAAGAAACCTCAGGGGGAGGGAGGGGAGAACGTTCTAGTCGACCGGGGTTCTACCGTCTGTCTTTCATCGGAACCATCTCTGGTTGCCTAAATCCAACACGGGAAGGAGAACCAGGGGATGATCGTGTCTGAGAAGTTGGTGAAGACTTGACGGTATCATTCAGGGCTGCTGGTTCACTACCTGTCCAGATGCGGAGAGAACACGGTGGTAAAAGAGGGAGAGAGGGAGAGAGAAGAAAAGAGAGAGAAGTGGGGGGACGGGGGATGGGGGGGGGGGCTAAAAGGGGGGTTCTCCAACCTTCAATGGGAACAAGTTCACTGTTCAGAACTCCAGGGACATCAGGTTACCGCGCTGGATGTCTCTTTCTGTCTCTCTCTCTCTCTCTCTCTCTCTCTCTCTCTCTCTCTCTCTCCCTCTCCCTTTTTCTTTCCCTCTCTTGCTCTGTCTCTCCCTTTTCTCTCTGTCTGCTCATGTTACACACCCCATGGAGAATGTTGACGAGCTGAGACGTCTAACATGGAGTGTGTCGCAGAGTTTATCTTCACGTCAGGGTGGGGCTTGGTCTGTCTGTGTGTGTGTGCGTGTGTGTTTGTGCACACATATACTTTCAATTTGGAAAGTGTGTGTGTGTCTGTGTCTGTGTGTGTGTGTGTGTGTGTGTGTGTGTGTGTGTGTGTGTGTGTGTGTGTTTGTGTGTACAGTGTGTGAGTTTGTGTATATTTGTAAGCGGGTGCTAAACACAGACCTCATGCCTTCCACTCCTACCAGGGAATTCCTCACAAGCCACTTCTGACAGGAGAGGAATGTCTCTCACACACACACACACACACAGAAACACACAAACACACACACAGCCCCACACACACAGACTCACGCACACTTACACACGACACTAACCCAAGGCTTCGTGTCCACAGGCCTAGTACCGTATATAATTATATTCAAATCTTTATGAAAGGTCCGTCCGACACACTGCATGTGTTGCGGCTGCATGAGATAGCCTAAGTAGAACTGTTCTTTACAGAACATTCCAAAAAGGTACCCGCAAACACTTTCCCCATCTATTTCTCCCACCAACTTTTTCTCTCTCTCTCTCAGGGTTCCGTTCCCTCCTTTCCCCGGCTATTCTCTGTGCGACACTCCATTACAGCCAATCACGCAAGAGCACACACACGCACATCTGCGCATTGTCTGTTTTATTTATTTATTTTTTGACACATCTGTGTCGAATAAACATTCGACGTATGAAAACGTTGAGGGGAAGCCAGAGAGAGAATCCCGTCTTTGGAGGGGGGGGCTCCTAGCTCAGCAAAGACGCTTGCCGAAGTGTAAATCGTCATCTTTAACCGTGCGGGGGGGTGTTTGGGGTGGGAGAGGAAACGCCGCCGGCGTTGTCATCACCTCCGTGTCGGCCCTCCGTCCACGGAGGAAGAGGAGAGTGGCAGCGTAGCCTGGCTGCAGGGAGAGAACGCCGCCTACCCCCGTGCCGGCCAATCACAACCCACGCCGGCGGCCGGCTCACAGACAGATGTTCGCCACGTGTGTGTGTGCGTATCGTGACCCCTCGCACGTGGAGCCTACGCTGGGCGTGCACGCTGAACGTACGCTCCAGCAGAGACCCTTTGCATGCATTGTGCCGCGGCCGGAATGGGAAGCGCGGCCGGAGCGACAGACGAACTCGCTGCTCTCTTCAGGGGCCGCGCCGACACCGGAGGCCCTCCACACACACACACACACACACACACACACACACACACACACACACACACACATACACACACACACACGTTACCTTTCCCGGCAGAGCGTGGTGGGCAGATGGGCAGTGCTGTTTTTTTTCCCGCAGACAAAGATGTTGGTGATTATTCATGACCCTGCTCAGGTTTCCCCTTTGAAGCTGAATTACAGCTTTCCCTGTGGTAGCTTAATGTGTGTGTGTGTGTGTGTGTGTGTGTGTGTGCCTGTGTGTGCCTGTGTGTGTGCCTGAGAGTGTGTGTGTGTGTGTGTGTGTGTGTGTGTGTGTGTGTGTGGGAGGGGGTCTGTGCACACAGACACTAATGCAAGTGAATGCATGTGAATAAGGACGGGCTGCAGAGGGGATGGAGCGGACATGTACACACACATACAGACACACACACACACACACACACACAATCCCTGTGACTGGATGTTTCCCTGTGGGTCCCTGTGGGCCTGTGCGGAGTGAGACATCCGTGCCCCAAGCGTTAGTCTGGGTCTGCCCGTGGAGGTGTGGCTCTTCCCCTGATGGAGGGTTCTTCTGAGCCGCGGTTCCCCTGATGACTCGCCCTGCAGCCCCGGTAAAGGAGCTGTGGTCTCTGCTTTGGTCCGGGGGACCATGCGGCGGACACCTTCAGAGGACACCTGGCTCTCTCAGAGGCTGTTGCGGCTCCGACACCTGGACCGCCCGTCAATCCAAAGAGCCCCGGGGCACACCCAAACAACCCTAACCCCCACCAAAAGGAACGTCCTCCAGAGGGACAGATGGATTACAACTGGGGGGGGGGGGGTCCAGAGATGGAGGGGGTTCACCGGGTGGCCGGTTTGGGTGACCTTTCAGTTTGTGGTTAGCGGACTGGTGGCACAGAGGTGGGTCATAGCCCAGAAAAGAATGTGGAACCTTCGGGTATCTAAGAGAACACCTGGAGGGTCTCCGTCTGGGACAAGTAAGAGAAGGGCAAAGGGCAAAGTTTAGGCTTGGGGTCTCGTCTGTGTTTGTTGAGGGAAAGAGAAGGATCTGGAGGTCAAGGCAGGTCTGGATGGTGAACCGTGTGGCGCGTGTGCGCACACACACACACACACATCTGCATGCACACACACACACACACACACACACATCTGCCACTCTGCTAGGAGAGGAGAGGCGTGGAATGAAAACACGCGCAGAGCAATTCAGATACAACGTTGTTTGACACGCGCGCGCTCCTGATTTAGATTGGAGGGTTTTCAAAAGGCAGAGAGAGAATTCCATTGTCCAGGCACTATTTCCGTAGTGCCACAATCCCGTTTCCCCATGTGGCACTGGTTTCCCAGCCCTTCGCATTGTGCTCTTCGGTGTTCGGAGTTTGAAACTTGGTTCTTGGAAAACTTCAATCCGAAACATTGCACAAGCCGAGACAGACAGGGTCGACCAAAACTGCTAAGGATCAGAGTTTGACAGGTAGTTTGTCAACATGGTAGAATATCTAAGTGTGTGTGTGTGTGTGTGTGAGAGAGAGAGAGAGAGAGAGAGAGAGAGAGAGAGAGAGAGAGAGAGAGAGAGAGAGAGAGAGAGAGGAGAAAGTGTGTGTGTGTGTGTGTGTGTGTGTGTGTGTGTGTGTGTGTGTGTGTGTGTGTGTGTGTGTGTGTGTGTGTGTGTGTGCGCGCGTCCTCGTGGGATGCTGCAGATGTAAAGAGGCTATGTGGTTGTGGTGTACAGACATGCCTGCTTATTCAAAGTTAGATACCTCTGTGACATACAGCTATAACGTCTCCTCACAACACACACAGACACACAATCTTCAACGCACACACACTCCACACGCAGACCTCCGTCCCCTGCGCACACACACACACACACACACACACACACACAATACTTGTTTTTGTAATTGAAAACCATCTTTGCGTTTGTCTTGCCTGTCACATGCAGATCCACAAATAGACATTAGCGTTCACCTCTCTATCTCCTTGACTGATTAATGGCTAATCACGGTTGTTTTCAGAGCTACTGTAGAAGCACAGAGCCGCGTTAGTATGTGTTGACATAGTAGATGTTTGATTTGCTAGATTCCTTAGATGACTGCACTCTATGTGTGTGCGTGTGTATGCTTGTGCGTGTGTATGTGTGTGTGTGTGTGTGTGTGTGTGTGTGTGTGTGTGTGTGTGTGTGTGTGTGTGTGTGTGTGTGTGTGTGTTTGTGTGTAATGATTAGGCCATACCACTCTTACTTTTTTTTTCTCCTGTCTCATTTGACAAGCTCATTGAAGCTTGTCTGGACATGGAAGTTGCCTCCTCTTTTTCAATCCCTTTCACGCCTTTCCTCTCTTTCACTCTCTCTTAAACACACAAAACAGACAGAAAACATACACGAAGATTTAGGCACCCCATAACAAAGGTTCCGACAAAATCAACATAACGGTAAATAGACTCTGATAAACGTCATTATTTATTACATATGCGTTTACATTTAATACCGATGTTTGATAAAGCACTTATAAAAGTGCCACTTGCTTTACATGCACTGAGAACATGTGGCTGACTTTAAAAATGACAATTCCCAACAGTGCTGCACTTTTTGATATATAAGTGCATCCACAATCGTAAATCCTTTGGTCACAAATCACTTCATGACTAAATATAATTCCTGGCTTTTAATTGTACTTCACATAATACTTCCTTTCAACAACAGGTACAGGCATATCTCCCTTTGGACAGAGGGAGAGAGGGAACGAGGGAGATGAAAGGGACCACAGACAGATAGGAAGCGGTTGTTGTCTTGAGGCATGAGAAAGAACGTACGTGTGTGTGTGTGTGCGTGTGTGTTTGTGCGCGTGCGTGCGTGTGTCTGTTTTGGATACACCCCAGCTACAAGCTCTCATGCCTTAACCCTGCGGGCACAAGTGGAGGCTCTTATCCTCCACTTATGGCAATTATGCAAATTAAGTTATGCACGCTATGCGGGACGCCATTGGCCGATTCCGGGGCAGATTGGTTTCCAACACTACTGGCCTCTTTGTTTTGATTTTGTTTACAAAGTCCGTGACGTCTCTGACAGCTCTCCAGCTGGGGGGGGGGGGGGGGAATCATACAGCAAGGATACAACCATTACCTACCCGAGTTAATAACTGTACAGAAACGATTTTCACTCTCTCTCCGTTTTAATAAGCACGTACTGTTCTTCCGACGCTATATGTTTAGAGAAAACTTGTCCGGACAAATGGTGTGTCACAAAGAGTTTAGAGAGCACGTTTCTGCAGGAAGCCATCCTTTCTCAGATCTGTTAAGGCAAAGCATCGAGGACACAGTAAATAGCCATACATCTGCACCCCCGCGCTGGCTCGCTGACTCTCTCTTTCTCTCTCTCTCTCTCTCTCTCTCTCTCTCTCTCTCGCTCTCTCTCTCTCTCTCTCAATCTATCTATCTCTCTCTTTCTCACTCTCTCTCTCTCTCTTTCACAAACACACACAGGCAGACACAAAAGCACACACAATCACACACACACACACACACACACACTCGCGCGCACAAAATCACACACACCCAAACGGCAGAGAGGAGTCATTATATGTGTTTCAGCCCGAATCTTTTCACACACTGAACATTGTGTGCTGGGGAGGGCCTGAGAGGTCCCACACGGACAGGTGTTTGACATCAGTTAGAGATAGACGGAGAACGGAAGGGGGGAGGGGGAGGAAAGGAGGGGAACAGACTTGTAGAGAGAGAGAGAGAGAGGGAGAGAGAGAGCAAGAAAAAGAAAAGGGAGAAATGTGGTGATGAGAGACCACACAAACAAAAGAGGCCAGACACGATTGGTTTAAGGAAGTTTATGTTTGACGCAGAAGGGTGGAGACCTCCAGTTTTGTATCAGAGCAATAACAGATTCAGTTTGTCTGAATAAACAGGTCACTCTTGGCTTTCGTCATGTGCCCCACACATGTAGGAAGACCAGCTCAAACAAAACCTTCTGGTAAAATGCAATGTTATGGTGAACATTCTCATGTTTTGGCTGAGATAAATGAGATATGATGCGATAAAGTTATACTGTGACTACCAAACTTATTTGATTAACCAAAGATTCAGAACCCTTTTTTTATGTATAAGCGCATCAGACAATCCTTGATGGCTATCATAAAAACATCCTATAAGAGATTTAGTTCGCTTGTATGGGAGTCCCTGTCACGGGTTAACAACACAATTGTATGATTAAAGATTGCCTGTTAAAAAAAGCCGTCTTTATCATATTACATTTCCTACAGTAGGCATCATCATATGGGTTTGGCCAAAATAAGTGTATATATACAGTAAGTTCATTTGATTTTGCACTGACAATGAAAGAAGTAGACTCTGTCAAAGTGGCGGGAAGATGTACTGTAAAAATGACAACTTCTTTTGGGGGAAGAGGAAGTCCCTTTGAGGTCTGGGAGACCAGTGATCCGATGAACCAACACTAATTGAATTAACATCTAAACCTCTAATCTAAACTGTTGCTTTTCTATCCCCTCCTCCCATCCCTATCATATGTCATTGGGGGCTATTCTTCACTAAGCGACAATCTCTGCCATGCCCCCCCCCCCCCCCCCCCCCTTTTCACGTAACGGCATGAGGACTTACGCTCGACAGATCTCTGCTCCGCCATGGATGTGTTTGTTTGCATGTCCTTAATCCATAGCAGGGAGAGAGGCCATGAGAACAAAGTGCTACTTTTCGTCATACACTTAACCCTCGACCCTGTACATCCTCCCCTCCAGCCCTGTGGACGTCTTTCTCTCTTTCAACCCCCCCCCCCCCCCCCCCCCGTCTCTCTATCCATCTGCATCGTTATTCTTTCCGAGCGCTCACTTTATCCCTCCATTTCTCAGCACAGTCCATTCTCTGTTCTCAGCCATCCCACGGAACATCTCCACCCCTCTGACATCCCCACCCCTCAGCGCCGCAGCACCCCCCCCCATCCCTCCCCAGACCCCCAGTCCCCCGTGCCCCCCCCAACATCCCAGGTTCCCGTCAGGCCGTGACATCCCCCTGTCCACTCCCCTCGGTTCCGTTCCACAGTGGGATCCTGGTTTCTCACCAGACACGGGGAGTTATGGCCGTAGCCGTTGCCAAAACATTAGCCGCTTGTCATGAGAAGATTGCTGCATGTCAAGGACAGTGACGCTTCCAGGTCTGGAAACGATGTGAATCACGTTCCTCCCGTTTTCAAGGCCTCTCCTCCCACGTGTCTTTGGGCGGCCTGGGTTAAGGGGGATCGGGGATGCGGGGGGGTTCTGCAACCCAGCCTGGCAAGCCTGATCTGGGGCTCGCCTCGGTACAGGAGGGGGTGATCATGCCTGGAGCCCTGGGGCTGTGAGACAGCAGTGGGTGATTTCCTGATGGTGGTGAATTCGAACACCGTCACACCTCCGCTGGTCACGGACTTTTAGGGTCCCCAAAGGGGCCTCGGGGGAGCGAAGGAGAAGGAAAAGGAAAAGAGAGGGTTTCCAGAGTGGTTCTAACTAAACAGGGGTGGCCCACAGCTAAGCCAGACCGCTCCGTTAAGGCCAGAGCAGAGTCTCCTAGCAGCAGGGGATACTACCAGAACAGTTGGCTCATTCCAATTTTGGAGAGACTGTTTTCTGTAAAGTCTGAAACCTACATCTTAACTGCCTCCGAAGTTTTTTGTTTCTCCAACCTGTTTAACCAGCAGGCTTGCTCCTGGTCTATAGCTTTTAGAGTGTTTCAAACAGAAGATCACTAGAATTACAGTAAAAACTTGCAAGTGGCAAACTACCATACAGTACACATTAAACCAGTTTGAAAGACGACGAGAAGCTTTTGTTTTCGGTTCACAATTTGTGTTAGCCGCTCATTCTTTCCTTCCAAACGCAATTACAGTCAGGACTTGCTTTCGGCGAAAACGTTTGTTTATTTTGGACTCGTCTCAAAGTCCCCACAAGGATTCAATTGCTCTCGTTAACTGACAATGGATGACAAAAAGGGAGAAGGCAGAGGTTGCCTGTGAGCAGTGTTTCTGTTTTGTGTCAGTGGTGACACAGAGCAGCACAATAGAGAACGAGTCGAGGGGGAGCGGCTTGCCAACCAAAAGGGCCGTTTGACCTCGCACAACATTGTTCTTAGTTAAAAAAACACGCGGCGGCAACGTCCAAATCTGGCAGTGACGTGGCAAACTGACGTACATTTGATCCCTCATATTCGGGAGCATTACAGGAGCCGGGAGCGTTCCATCTTATGGCTTTTAAGATTTTTAAGAGGTTTCGTCTCACACTGACCAAATGCCAAAGCCGAGC
Organism: Galaxias olidus; assembly: GCA_026901105.3. NCBI lineage: Eukaryota > Metazoa > Chordata > Actinopteri > Galaxiiformes > Galaxiidae > Galaxias > Galaxias olidus. Next base: position 50,359 of record JAPMUY010010450.1, read on the forward strand.
TGAGGACGCTGTTCAGGTTTTCATGAATGGAGTTGCGTGGATATTCAGTCTCCAAACTCTATTTTCTGGAGAGATGCGAGTAAATGAAAGAAAACAGAATAGGCTCATTTGCTTGGCAGGTCGACATACAGGGCTCACAAGTTCCAGTAATTCCCCCCGTAGGGAAGGCTTTGTAAACCGTGTAAGACGGGGTATTCTCTCCCTTGTCCAATTGATTTGACATGTACTCGGGGGGGGGGGGTGGATGTTTGTTGAAAGTAGAGACAATGCCAGTTGACTTGGTTCAATTATCCAGAGAAAGGTTTCCAGGGCCCGTTATTTTCCACTGGCGGTGATGTCTGCGAAGGGCTGCAGTCTGGTGGGTCGGGCCCACAGGGAAAACACCGGTGGGGCACTTGGCGAAACATCAATGGTCCCTAGTCAAAGGAGAATCCCATCTGAGCACCAAAACCCAAAGCAAAGCCAGGGAGAACAGTGAGGTTAAGAGCAAGATAGTCCGTGGTCTCTGAAATGTGTTTCAAAATCGTAATGGGGTAAATTGTGCAAGTTGGGTAGGTTTCCTAAGACAAAGTTTGTGCCGATCAATCCTACCCAGGAGACCAATGGTCTGCACCTGGTCCATGCATACAGACAAACGGACACAGCCATTACAATGTGTTTTGAAATCCGTTGTGCATACATGATGGCCAGTGTCTGTATCCAGGAAACAGCCTCTCCATCCAGCGAAGAGGAAAACAACATTCCAGGAGCAATGGACAGCGAGAGAGAGAGAGAGAGAGAGAGAGAGACAGAGAGAGAGAGAGAGAGAGAGAGAGCAAGTGAGAAGAAACAAAGCATTTGAGAGAAAAGGAAAGAGAGCAGAAGGAGAGGGAATAAGCCACTAGGCCAAAGAAGTTGGCTCGTCTTCAAAGCCCAGTTTCTTCAGATCCCATACTCCAAAATGGCTCCCACGATCTTCACTGGACACCCTTGATGGACAGGTGGATCTATGTGTGCTCGCCTCACATATGGGGACAATGATTGAGTCGTCCATAACCTCGGACAAACAGGCACGACATTAATGGGAACCACGTGTGTTTGCGATGACTAAATGGAACGATTGAAATCCAGGATAAGAAAGTCGTAGGCCTCCACTCCCAAGCGTCGATTAGTAATTAAAAAGAAAACCGGAGTTCCTGTTCGAAGACTTCCCTCGCAGCCTTTTTCGGATCGCAAATACCAGGCATTGTTTTTTGCGCTGAAAGGCTTTGTTGGGATTTGCTCATAAATGCGACTGCCAACGATAGGCCTAATAAGTGTTCTTGTTGGCACGGGGAGGTGGCAGCGTTACAGAGATGTCTGCACTCCGAGGTCAAACCAGATCTAAATGTTCAATGTTTGTTTTGAATTGAAATACCATCAATTTTCTCTCTTAGGCATTTGCGAATAATTTAATGATTCCTTTGATGTCCACGAAAATAAATAAACCTACTAAGTGGCAGCTTACGAGCGGGAACTTTATCTTTGAGAAAGCAACGGTTATGTCTCGTACAATCTGGTAGGATGTCAGGCTGTGGCCTTTCATCTTTGACATGGTCTGGTAGTTAACACGCAGCGGAGAGCGGAGGCATTCTTCTTTTCCCCTCTCTGGTTATGCATCTTTGGACATCTTTCATGGAGTCTAAGTGCATCTGCAGGTCCTTTGTGAGCTGTCCGTCTCTCCCTCTCCCTCTCCTTCTCCCGCTCCCTCTCCCTCTCCCTCTCCCTCCCTTCCTCTTTTGCCCCCCGTCCAAAATCAGCCAGTCTGCTGTTTGAAGCCTTCCTGATGAACAACAGGTGGCGGACGTCTCAAAGAAAAGGACTTTGGGCTATTCGGACAGAAACCAACAGAGTTTAGGACCTTTGTCATCCCTGTTCCCCACGTTACTGTGTTCTCCTCAAAGCCTACTGTAAACCTTTCCTATACGGTACATCTTGTATATCCCATGTGGATGATTTACATGAATGGAACATTCAATGTGCATTTAATGTTGGCAACTTTCAAAAAGTATGTTTGCTGGGTATACTTTTTTGCTGGGTATCCTGCTCACTGAAGTATGCCCTTACCCTGTTTCGTTGCATGTTGCTTGACTTGTTGGTCGGCCAAAAGATTTGGTGCTGCTT
>JAPMUY010010450.1:57500-92500 GCA_026901105.3 Galaxias olidus
GCAGCCGGGGAGCGCCACTACTCACAGGACCAGAAAAGCAGCCACCACAGGACCAGGAGGCCCCACAGGGGGGCCACCTCACAAGCCCAAGAGAAGAGCTCCAACACGGGCCACTCGAGACCCGACTCCCCCTCTGACTCCTCCATCCCAGAGGTGGACCCAAAACTCTTCTCCAAGCGCCGCTTCCGCTCCTCCCCCCGCGTCGTTTTCAGTGAGGTGCCCCCCTCTCACGATGCCCTGGAGGGGGAGGGGGATGACACTGGGGGGATGGGAGGGGTGCGGGTGAGACGCAGGGCCGGAGCACAGCCCATGCATCGGGGGGAGTACTCGGTGTGCGACAGCATTAACACCTGGGTGGGCAACCTCACGCGGGCCACAGACATAGCCGGAAACGAGGTGACGGTGCTGCCCAACGTCAAAATCGACAACGTGGTGAAAAAACAGTTCTTCTACGAGACCACCTGCCGGGGGGGCACGCAGACGAGCCCCGGGACCAACAGTGGGGGCAGGGGCGGGCTCAGGGGGGGCAAACAGGGGGGGTCCAAGGCGGGCAACTCGGGCTGCCGCGGCATCGACATCCGCCACTGGAACTCCTACTGCACCAACACGCACACGTACGTGCGCGCCCTCACCATCTTCAAGGACCAAACCGCCTGGCGCCTGATCCGCATCAACGCGGCGTGCGTGTGCGTCCTCAGCCGCAAGTCCTGGAGGCACTGACTCCCGATGATGAACTATGAACTTTCACCACTGACAATCCCCCACACCACCTCCCCCCCCCCCTTTCACAAAAATACTCCCTTTAAAAAGCCACTACAGATGTATTGCCAATATAATATACCTCCACACACACACCCACACACCCACACACACACACACACACACTCACACTTACACACAGACACCGACCCTAGCCCTTCATCCTTCCTATCAGTCATGACCCCCCACCAGTGTCATCCACTCCATCCATTGGCTCCCACCCTACCTCAGTTGGAAAGGTCCTTTTTGTTTTAAGTTATGAGGACTGCATGTCATATTTATGGTTTATACAGTCAAATATGAATATATATGTGTATATATACATAATGAGTTCAAGCTTTTGTCGTTGTTGTTGTTCTTGTTGTGTTGTTGTTAATGCTGTTATTTATTAAACACCTCAGTACATGCATGGGTTGTTGTTGTGTCTGTGCTACTTTGGGGCTGAGAGGCGCCTGTTGATGACCTGCAGCCTGGGACTTACATTTGAACTGACGCTCCGATGAAATTAACCCACCACTTCAGACAGGGTTCAGGGTCTGTAGTCAAAGGGAAAAAAAAAATTTTTTAATTATCCAAATGTCGCAAATATAACTTTTAAGTAAATTACTTAAGATAAAAAAATACAGCAATGTATTGGAAAACCACAATGCAAGTTTTCCAAACAATGACACCGCGACAACTGCACCACAGTATGACAGCCAGAAAGAAAACAGCAGCTTCCTGGGTTCTCACGTAATGACTTTGCATTCATAAATTAACACCAAGTTAACATCGATCACCACCTTGCAGCTTCCATGACAAAATGCTTTAACATAAATATGTCCTCATTCTATTCATTTTTTTTTTGATAAACCCTGGCAGAAATCTAAGGGTGCACGTGACCAGGCGTGCCCCCCTATGGGTGCTACTGCCAGCAAGGCTTTGAAAGAAACTGAGATACATTTGGATACAATCTTTGGATTCATTTTCTTTGAACTCAGAGCCCTGTAACCGTACAGATGTTCTTATAGTAGTGGGTGTGATTTATATTCGAGAAGGTTTAGATCCAAAGCATTCCAGTGGAACATCGCTGTTATCATGGACGGATCATCACACACATAAACATGACTTGTTCAAGCTGTGCCTAAAATGAGCTGGCCTTTCCGAATGATGGAATGCCATCCTCACCATACAGGGTCCGACTTGGCAAAATATACAGAGAGAGAGACGGATTGCGGCCGAGCTCCTGGAGCGACTGAATTCCCGTCACCTCATAACGCTGGTGTAAACCAAGCCTGATAGCGGAGGCCTGGAGGTATTGGGTTACACATCTGGAGACGAGGATGAGGGTGTGGAAAAACGAGAAACTCTTGAAGCGCCATGGTAATCAGCAGGACAAAGTGATGGTTCTCTGTTAAACATTTTTCTATAGGTTACCCAAAATGTGTAGGTTTCCACATCCAGGGACACAGCCTATCCAATGGCGGTCCAGACTGAAAACCCATTCTCTAAACATGGCCATTCTGCTTTCAGCGGCGGTCATCCATCTCCGAGTGTTTATGTTGCATGATCACTAGGGTGACTCCCGGAATGGGACAGGGTCACCAGTCACAGACATCCACGGGAGATAAGAGATGGGGTTCTCCGTCGTGGAGACGTCACACGCACTGAGACGCTGATGATGAAGAGGTTGTGTAGGCCAGGGGCTCTATATCTGGGTGGTACCATCACATCCCGGTCCATTTGTGTTTCCAGTCGCGTCGTTTAAAATGTGTATGCGGCAATGTTGCCCTCCTGTGGCCAAGAAAAAAATATTACATTTGTCCTGAAAGTGTTGCCAAGCAACTTCATCTTCATTGCTCCCTGGTTCAGCTGGAGGGGGATAAACACCACGGTAAATGTACACCAACATGTATGATGTCTAAAAGCCTTTAAGAAATATAGGTAATGTAATAACATGTCCTAACAGTTTATAGTATGGACACCTCTGAGCTCCATTGCCGAAGATGTAAAACATAAGTACCTGATCTTAAAAGAACAGTTTACTGTTTTGGATGTTTATTCCATTTCTCTCGTAGCTGTCCCGACTTGTCCAAATAGTTATTTTTACATCCATTTGGTCTGTGTTTCATTCATTACATTTTCCTTTTTAGATTCCAAGCCAACCGTTTGCCTGGAAATCCATGGGCTATAGCGAGGCGTCTAAGCCACGGAGCCATCCCGCATTGGTCTCTAGGCAAACGATTAGCATTAAAGCAAAATGGGAAAATGCAATTACTCAAAAACAACACAAATTATTTTTGACAATTCGAGACATCTCTAGGAGACGCAGAATTTAGATCAAACTTCCAAAATATAACTATTCCAAGGGGCTATCCCTTTAAAGTAACTGAATAACAAATACTTTCCATCCAGGCATTGCAAATCAGAAGGAGTTACATTTAGGTGATACCTACTTTTTTACATAGGGCGTCTTTATACTGGCCTTCAATTGCCTAACTGTAAATTGGAGGCGGATCTATCTGCATGAATGAAACTGACTCCACAACGCTGGTGCCCTATCAACTTGTACAATTCAGTCAGTCAGAATCCCATGCATATTAATATCATAAGTTCCTTTATTGTCCAGTAACAAAACTACTGCAGTAAGCCTACTCTAAGGGCACTCAGAAGACTATCTGAATTGATCCCATTTATTACCAGTAGGTGCTGCTACTGCTTACAGTAATAGGCCCTCGTTGAACGGCTGAGTTCCCAAATATACTAGTTGCCCTGTAAAGACTTGGTTAACCTATTTTGGGGGCAATTTCTAGCATATACGCTCAAAAGCAAGTCTCTGCAGTTAGTTAGCATCCTCAATAATGACCTCCCAGATGAGCACCCAGAATACTGGCTTGTCTACACCATGGGTGGAGCTCACATTCGCAGACCATTATCAGTTCCACCCATTATAGACTATAAGGGATGACATCAAATTTAGTTCTGTGACTACTCCCAGTTTCCATACCACTTTTCTTCCTGTCCTGACCCGGAGCTGCTGTAGTTGTGCCCATGTAGCGTATCCCTAAGGAAAAGATAGATGGGTCATCACTTAGTAAAAGTAGACGTGGTGTCATTTTAGGAATCCAAATGCATTTTCTGTTGAAATGCCAGAAGAAAAAAACAGAGGGGACTACTTCTCCTCTCCAGACTTTACTTTTAGTGTTGCTCTGTGTCATTTTGGCAAGGCTCCAAGCCAAACATGCCTTGTTTTGTCTAGGCATGACTTCACTAATACGTCTTGGAAGACTCCTAACTTAACACAACACTGCACAAGCCCTGTTCCACTTGACCCTTTGGCGGGTTAAACAAAATGACTTTCATCATCATTAGCCATGAGAACAAACATTTTTGGCATGTAACTACAGTAGTTTTTCATGTGTCTGTCTCTTTCCCACCCAATATATGTTCCAGTTACATTTCTCTTCCTCTGTTTGTTTGTTTTTCTCTTACTGCAAACAGAACATGTATATTTAAATAATCATTATTCTAACCACCTCAGAATTATCACATGAACTGCTAATCGGTTCCCTCTGTCTTCGATTACAGAGTCAATATTGACGTCAAAGATGATACCCGGTTTAGGTATGCATCCCATCTGTGATTTTAGGCAGCAGTTAATTTAAAATTATCGTTTGACGTGATAAGAAAGTCTTTAATCAAAGGTGGAAAAAACGATGAATGTCTGAGAGTCCAATTTTCTTATTTAAACATTTGCATTTGGATCAGCAACATAGTGGATGAGAATCAAACTGTGCTTAAAAAAAATGCATGACAACTTTCGTAATGTGCACGAAGAATCAAAATTTCGTAGTTCTTCCAGTGAAAATCTGAACTGCAGATTGCATTTGTGACGACTTTGAATCGCCTGTCTCGAGCCCCCCATTACGATCCCTGCATTATTAAAATGGGCGGTCTGGAAAGATTCTGAGCAAGTCCTCCTACGGTGTTTTGTGTGTGGCTTCTATTACTGAGCCTGACAGTGCTTGAAGCTCAACAGTCGTGTCCTAAAGATTGAACTGTGAATAAAAATTGGCCTATACGAATACATTTTTTAATAAAACAAAGGTTAATATAAAATTTGTCAAAATGGGGAAAGTGGAGGGAGGAATGAAATGTGTAAAATACCTTCTCTTCGTGTTCAACTTCATCTTCTGGGTAAGTGGATGCTTAATTGTATCTTCATTTACATTTTGCCGGATGCTGGGCATAGTAATGGAAGGGTTTGCACTGCAGTGCATGCATGGGTCTACTGCTTTGATTGCAGTAATCGACTCATACATTTTGTTTACATTCTATTGCACAGTTATCCTGCTCCATTTCAGTTGATTTTGCTGTCTAGTGTGGCGCCGAAAAGGGTGTCAGCCGGAGTTTTCGTTTTCGCTCTTATACATCAAATCAGAGTTTCCACTTAGGAAAAAACGCCCCTTTTTCCCCGGCGAATTTTGTTTTTGAAAGGAAGGCAAAGAGGATGGGCAAACATGGAAAACCAGCTCAGCATTTGGACCGCCACATAGCCTTCTCAGATAATAATCATATAGGCAACCTGCACTGCCTACTACGGCAGCAGATCCACAGGAGCACTGAGGAGGCCCACACGGGTGCTAGCGCATGAAACGAGTCGGGTAGTCCTAGCTTGCTCACTTTTCTTACAGTTAAATGTTTACAGAACATTAGTGTTGAACCTCATTGCTGGAAAGAGCACTACATCACAGTTGGCCATTGCAAAAATATCGAGCATAGTTCATGCAATTCATGTTATATTTTTTATGTTATTCATAATAAGCATCCCTTTCAAACTGTTGTATGATATTCTTTGATGACTTTGTTATTGCCCTGGAGTTACAAGCTAGTTAGGTGAAGAAGAAATGTGTGAGTGTGTCCGGTCCTATCACCCAGACGTATGCACTACATGTTATTCAGCCTCTGCGATGCTGAATCTCTCTGTTGAAGTCAATGTATTGGCTTCACACCATCCCCACATTCACGAGTCCCTCCGTTCTAACTTGGACAACCTGTTCTCCTTCTCGTGTGTATTTGCGCGCGCAGACACACGAGTGGGTCTGTTCACTCCTCTGAGGGGAAGTGCCTTTGTGTCTGCAAGGTTTTCCAAAACAGCATCTGCCTAGTGGATCAGGCGGTGAGCTCTGTGAATGGATCCATTGTGACAAAAGGACAATAGCATAACTTCAGTATGCCCCTGCCGGGCATAGCCTCGCTTGCTGGGGCCAATAGCAGCAGTCACACTAGCATATGCCATCTTAACGTCGGTCTTGAGCGTAGCTGTGCCAATGTCATTCAACTCATGCATCAACAATGGCCAGAATAGAGAGACTGAGAGATGTGTTTGTCTTTACTTGTAAACATTTAGGTTGGCTGTGTAAATAATCTGAAATAACCACAAGTCTACAAAGAACAGACAAATGGACATTTCTTGAGAAGGGGCCAACCCTCACCCCCTTGGCAATGGGAAAGACGATGCTTCAAGAGTTGAATAGAGAGAGTAGATCAGAGTGTAAGAAAACAAATGAGATGAGTGATATGGTGTGTGTGTGTGTGTGTGCGCCTGTCTGTCTGTCTGTCTGTCTGTCTGTCTGTCTGTCTGTCTGTCTGTGTGTGTGTGTGTGTGTGTGTGTGTGTCTGCGTATTGGCGAAAGGGAAGCAGTTGGCAGAAGTCTGACCCAGATACCCAGATAAAGGGAAGTGGCTCAGTGAAGACACTGGGACACCCAGTTGCGTTTGTTTGTTGTTTTTTTGCATATGTTTAAGTCACATGCGTGTTTAGTATAAATAGCCTGGAAGCAGACTACAAAAGGAAAACGACCAAATGCTGATGCTCTGCTATATGTAGCAAGCGATGCTGATTAAAGTTAGACATACAAGCTGAGTGCATCAGAGAGAGAGAGAGAGAGAGAGAGAGAGAGAGAGAGAGAGAGAGAGAGGAACATGTGCCATTTCAAGAGATGGGTTTGTGTCTGCGTGTGTGTCATCATCTAAGCCCCTGCCCCTCCCAGTCACAAGCGAGCGACGAGGGTTCCAGCCCTCCGCTCCTACCTCGTCTCCTAATCACTTCAACCCCAGTCCCCTGTGCTGCATTCTCTGCCGCTAATGGGGAGAGAGGGAGCGGGCAAACCAGTGCCATATGAAAACAAGTGGGGGAGGGGAAGAGTCTGTTCGGAAGAGTCTGGCTCCCGCTAAATCCCTGCTCCGTCCCGAGATGACATGGCGGGAGCAGAGGGGCCCGTGGCATGCCTGTTGGAAACACACCGATGCTCCTCCAAACAGTTTGGAGTGAAAGACAGACCGACCGACACTCCAATGCCCGAACGAACTCTCGTCGCGATGAAGTGATACTTGGTCAAAGGTTTGTGTCACAAACAAATAAAGCATTTGACTTGAAACTTCATAAAGAAACCAACAGCTTTTGGGCACCATCTTAGCAGCATTGTTTAAGCTGGTCTTGAAAACTGAGCGAATAATGTTGGGAGTCTTGATGGCGTTCTGTAGCCCGTGGAATCCATCCATCCATCCATTAACTTTACCGCTTATCCTGTACAGGGTCACGGGGGGGGGCTGGAGCCTATCCCAGCGGACACAGGGCGAGAGGCGGGGTACACCCTGGACAGGTCGCCAGTCTATCACAGGGCCGACATATAGGGACAGACAACAACTCACACTCACAGTCACATTCACACCTACGGGCATTTAGAGTCACCAATTAACCCGCATGTTTTGGGACTGTGGGAGGAAACCGGAATCATTCAATCAAAAGGCTCAGGCTGCGCTGGTGTCTGATATAGGCCGATCAATCTTATCTGTGGCGCTCAGTTAGCCTACTTTTCACAGTCAACATAGCTCGCCACGCAATGGGGGGCACGAACATGGAACATAAACAACTCTACTTTAGTTCGGTCAGTGGAATTTGAAGGAAAGGTGGTTATTTTAGCTTCCAGGGCTCCTCTGCAAGACAGACCATGTCTCTATAGGAAATCAAGAAAATCGAAACTAGAGAGAGGGAGAGGTTTCTTTGGTGGCACTCGTTTCATTGTGCCACCATGGCCCTCTCTCCTTCACCCCCCCCCCCCCAACTTTACTCCACTCCCCACCAGTCTCACGAGACACAATGGCACAAAGCCCAATCCAAAAATTCCCTCTCCCACACTTTTTTTTTTTGTCCGTTTTCAATTTGTTCTTTCACTTCCATTCCATGAACGTTTCTTGTATTCCGAACTCATACATTTTCATATCAGGAGGGCCCACGGAATCGGGAATCAGGGCCCGGGGGAATGTGAGTCGGAACAGAGAAGGAAAGTTTACTATTAATTCCTAACGTTTACGTTTCAATAAGGACCCCAGTGAGCCCCAGGTTAGCTCCTTCCCAGGCTGACCCTCTGGACAATGGCATAATCCTGGTCCTCATGGAAACTCTCTGCACAAAGGCACCATTTAACAGCACCGTTAAAAAAACGTGCGCCGCAAAAGGAACCTCAATACAGACCAAACCCTGAGGTTTCCAGCCTAGACCAGAAATAACCAGACCTATAAACCAACCTAGGAGCCATTGAGGTTGAAAGGACAAACACACACACATACGCCAAACTGTGGTCCTCTCTTGTTGAAGAAATGTGTTCATTTTTATGAATAAGAATGACAGCACATATGAAAGCATTGGCAAAAAGGCTCCAGACACGCAATAGCTCAAGACGTCCCATTGGCTTACAGCAACACAACATTGTTTTGCCCCTCTCCTTTTTCTCTTTATCTCTCTTCCCTCCCATCTCTTTCGTTCTCTCCCTCCCTCATTGTGTGTCTCTCTGTCGCTGTCTCTGTTCCCCTCCCATTGTGTGCCACTCACAGGGACACAGTAGTCCTTTGTGATGTGGGTGAGGTGGGGAGCACGTGGAGGGGGGGGGGCTGAGGTCTGGGGTAGAGAGAGAGGGCTGGGTGGCGGAGCTGATAACGGAGGGAGTAGGGGGTGGGGAATGGGGAGGGTCGGGTGTCAGAGGGCTACGGGGTGAGTACGTGTTGAACGGGGGGGGGGGGGGAGTGGGGTAGCGGAGCGGCGGTGGTGGTGGTGGTGAGTTAATGGGACTGTTTGGATGGCTGGGCCCCTGTGTTGCTGCTGGGCTGACTGACGGTGCACTTAGCATGTCAGCCCGTAGCACCGCTCCTCCCCCAGGCTATACGGTTACACTTAGCCGTTAGCTACTGATGTGTTGATTGGTGCCTGGTGAATCCTGCATCGTGTGTGCACTCCTGTCTCCACTGCACTGCGCTAACCCTGGGAACCGCCGAGATGGAAAGAGTCCACAGTATTTACACCGCTGTCGCCTGTTGTGGTGGTAAAAGCCCTCACACACACCCACACAGGGCCAACACATCCAAACTGGTCAGAGATGACCTTTCCAGATATTGAGCATGGACGCATGTACACACATTGGCTGCACATGCACGCACGCACATACACACGTAGCCGAAGGTAGCCATCTTTCACCTCAGACGACTTCTTTCTCCATGGCACCGTCCAAGGTGCCGACACATACCGGCGGTAAACAGATCCGGAGAGACATTTGAACGCAGGGAAGCCTGGTCCAGCCAGCCAGCCAGCCAGCCAGCCAGCCAGCCAGCCAGCCTGCAGCTTCCAGAGCCTTCAGATCCACCATGCCTTATAGGTCTGCAGCTGCTGCTGCTGTCTGGTCTCCGCTGTCCCATCCGTCTCTGGTGTTACACCAAAAACCCTGGCGCTGGAGACGGGACTGGCCTTCCTCAGCCCTGTCGTCCCATACCGAAGCTTCACTCCCAGGCCACTGGCTCGGCATCAGAGCCCCGCTCATAGCAGGCTGTCTCAACACCAGAGCAGGGGAGAGTGAAGGTGGCGTTTGATAGATTGTGGAGGTGGACAAATGTTTCTGCCGAGGAGAGGTAAGGGAACGTAGCCGGGGTGGACAACCCACTGTTGTGTTGGAGCCAGCGTTTTTCCGCATGGACTCCTCCAGACAGAGCTCACCCGCTTGGCCAGGACGGATGAGCGAATCTGGGACATACACGGGACCACGTGACGAGTGCTCTTGTGCGCAAGGCTCTCCCATCTTTTCAGGGAAATTGTTCTCTCCCGCTCTCTCTTCAGCTCACTCGCGCTCTCTCTCTCTCTCTCTCCACGCGCGCGCGCACACACACACACACACACACACACGCGCTCTTGTGTTCTTTAGTTGCCCAGGCTCGAGAGGCCTTTGAAGAGGATTATCCTCACGAGGCCTGGAACACGGCGGACTAAAACCTCTTTGTATTGATCGGGAAAAGGGAAGTATGCCACAAACTATAGATCACCACAGTGTCCATTACGCTCTAAAAGAGTAAGTGGCTATCTAGAATGTCTTCCTAAGTGCATTTACGCCTCAGGACCTTTCTACGGACTGACAGCAATCGGTGATGTGTGGTTTGGATAGGTGTAACCTGGGGATCAGTGAATGCTTAAAGCTCCCTAGTAGTCTTTAGTTCATAATGTTGGCTCACTGGCATTGATCGTTGTATGCTAGATCAATGGCGGTCCTCCGTACGTTTGGCAGCAAATGGTGGCCAGGAATACAGTACTCGTGCTCCTCTGTAGAAGTGTAGGAGTACAATTTAAGTTGAATGTCATATTAGCCCGCTGTGTGGTGTGGGTGGGCGTATTTTTCTGTGTTTGTGTGCGTGTGGGTGTTTTGTTTCTTAATATAGCACTCAAAATGGAAAACATGACATAAATCAAGGCCCCTTGCTGCCCACAGTCGAAAGCAGGTTTTTTTCAGAGACGACAACACTGATGCTGCATGAGGTTTTGAACTTGAAGTGTAAAATATTTTGTGTTGCTTTAACAAAACTAATCTAGAGGTGTGTTGGTATATGTATCATAAAAAATATATATAATAATGTTGTAATATGATTGGTTGTTATTCACAGCGTTTAAAACATGCAAAGTAGATTTTTTTCTTTCATCTTTTGTGTCGAGCTCACACTGCATTATAGCCAAAATATCTTTGAACAAGATGGAGGGCAGAGGGCCAATGCAGAAACTCAGTGCCACCAGTTGCTTCATTTACTCTGGAAAAAATCTGTTTAAAAAAGAGCGTTTGAACAGGCTTTGGCTCATACTTAGATGTCACCCTGGGAAACACGCTGCCTTTCAGCAGAACATGTTTAGGATGAATAGATAGCGGCCCTATCGTTACGGCTGAAGTGGTTTTAACCCCGCCATGTTGTTAGATCACACCTCTGACAGAACAGTACGGAGAACTGGAGGCCACATGGCCTTGCATTCTCTCGGTAGCCACTTCATCGAATATGTTGCCACCGCCAGGACTGCAAGTTTCCATGTTTACGGTGCCTACTACTTGGTGCATGGTGGCTCAGTGGTTAGCACTGGTGCCTCACAAGAAGGTCCTGGGTTCAAACCCCGCCTGACCAAAATGGCCTTTCTGTGTGGAGTTTACATGTTCTCCCCATGTTTGTGTGGGTTTCCTCTGGGAACTCCAGTTTCCTCCCACCATCAAAAAACATGCTCCATTCTCCTACCAGTGCCCTGACCAGTCACTACCAATTCACCTGGAGTCGGTCTGTGTGTCCTACGTGTGTGAGCAAGTCAGTCGTAATATGTTGGGTGAGCAAGTCTGGCTCAAATTGGCTGCCGTGGTATCACTCAGACTGAGTGTTGTGTTTGATAGCTAGCTGTCGGTCTATCCGTTGTTCGTTCTGTGTAATTAATTGGCTACCAATTTATGTAAAGCGCTTTGCGTCTCGAAAACAGCACTAAATAAAATGAATTATTATTACTACCAACTGTCGTCTTGAAAGCCTCACCTCTTCCACATCGTCTTCGAGTGAGGATGGCTTTATATTCTATACTGTAGCTAACTGCTATTACACCTCTCACTCCTCCTCCTCTGCAGATGATGGGCTCCTTGGTGCTGGCGGTGGGACTGTGGCTGCGCTTTGACCCTGAGACCGTGTCCCTGCTCAATGGAGAAGGAGCCCCCGACACCTTCTTCATTGGTAGGCACAGACACCATTTTGGTCAGCCGACCATCGCAATGTGCACGCGGCAAACACTACTATACCTTTACTGCTAGAGCATGAGGGGAAAGTTGTATGCACGCTTCGTGTATATTTTGTGACTCTTACGTGAATACAGGAGTAAATGGTTAACATACGGACTATTCCACAGAAGGACCTTCCATTTTAAGTTCATGTAAATTGTCTGGGACAGTTTTAGTGGTGTGCTCTTTCTTTAGAAGGACTTAACATGTGTTTGTTGATAAGTCACCACGCAACTACAGTCGCTGTCTGTGAATGAGCCTCTTTGTCGGTGTGACGAGGGGAATATTCCTACCACAGTCCTGCTCACCCCCCCCCCCCCCACACACACACACACACACACACACACACACACACACACTTTGTGTGGGAGGGGCTGGGATCTGTAGACTTATGGATGAACAAGTGGAAAACTCTGTGATCGGCCGTAAGTGTGGAGGAGAGTCACCCTTTTGCTGCATGCGCGCGGCATTACATTACATTACATTAATTTAACAGACGCTTTTATCCAAAGTGACTTACACAAAATTGTGCCTACAAAAAGGTAAAAACTACTAGTCAAGTAGAGAAAATAAGTGCATCCCTGACCTAATCATCTAGATAAGAGCTAAGCGAGTGCTATATTAAACGTCAGGATAATAATAATAATAAACAAAACCTTCACAAAGTGCAACCAATTACATGGTATATCAAGTGGAAGTGCTAGGTAGACGCAATGTCACATTTAAGAGCCGAAGTGCAGTCGAAACAAGTGAATCTTCAACTTTCGGCGGAAAGTGAACAAAGATGTTGCGGTCCTAATGTTCGTGGGGAGGTCATTCCAACACTGAGGGACAAAGACAGAGAGAAGTCGTCGAAAAGCATGAGAGATGCTGCGCACGTGCAATAGGGCGTGAACCCCCGCCCGTCTCGGCCATTACTTCCTCTAAGCGTTGGTTGGGTGTGACTAACAGGAAGTCACGTCGTAGCCGAGCGTAAATAAATAAATAGACGGAGCCACAGGCCCTTTAGGCTCTACTCAGCCATTCAGCCACTCCACCTGGAAACGGAGGCAGCGGGTTGTTGATGGAGAGCAATTTGTGAAAATTGAAGACCGCAAAGTGAGCAAAGTGCCGACTGTCCCTGCGGAGTTCCATGTTGTCCATATGAAGAAATTCTATTACCGGCTAATAGTACTTCTCTCCTGTCAGTTTTTATTTCTTAAACAAACTGTGTTAATATTAACATGATGTAGAAGGATGGATGTAAACATGGATGCTAATATTAGCCCTTGGCTCCATGCCACACATACTATAGTTGGCCCGCGCAGTGCACACTAGCGCTGACTTAATAGCAAGCTTCCAAACTCCACTTGACCTCTGCACCGTGCATGGCTTTGTCTGGTTCTGTTGTGCACCGACTCCACAAAAAAAATAAGCATGTAAATGGGTTGTTTGGGAGTTGTAATTTTCTGTGGACCAGTGTTAGAGATGTGGTCTGGAGACTAACACATAGCAGTGAGTGGCCTGTCAGACAGTTACAGCTCAGACTACATATGGCTGTGACATTGAGAGGTGTCTCGCAGACAGGACATTGCATCTACGAGCGCTAGCCGACCGCTATACTGCCAAACACACATCCCTAGAAAGACCAGCAGACACACGCATGTGCACTCAAAGAAACGCGCACACACTCTCACTCAGCATTATTTGTTGCGTTTTTTTTTACTTCCAGGATACAGGGCAGGGAAGTTGCGTATTGCTAGTCTTCCAGTAGATGAAGTGACTCGGTAATGGGTTACTGCTGAGAATGTTTGTTGCAACAGCCACGACCAAACAAGGAAGCCATGAGACTCCAGGAAAGAGGTTTCATCGAACAAGACATATTTCAAACCTCCTGTTTACATCACAGTCACAGACACCAGTCAGCCCTCCGCAGTGAGAACGAGACTGCATTACAGGATCGCAAGGGAGATTTTTTGCAGTTACTGTAAATTAATTCGAGGGTAATGACTGATCCACCTATTGATGTTTTCTTGTAGTAAAAAGACTGATATTTATGTAGAATGTGAAAATTTGGTTCACCGAATTTATACAATTTTTTGTATCATTCCTCATGGTTCCAATCGTAGATTCACCAGGGGAAGAAGTCCCCTCTCTCTGAATGTGTTGTCTAGCAACAAGGCCGCACCTATGTGATTCGATTAGCACCAGTAGGAACCGTTCTCCCAAGAGGCCTTCCCATGATGCTCTGCTCCTAATAGGAGGGCTAATAGGAAGTCGGGGGACCCTTCACTTGATGATGAATCACCAGTCCCACTGCATTTTCCTCAACTCACCTTTTTGTTGTGAACAGCCCGCTCTTGGATGAACACTGGAATACAATCATAATACCACATATTATACACATTATGTGATCGCGGCCATGGAAAGGGGGCTGGCTTGTTCTATAGTTACACAAAGGTTACCCAAGATGAATATGTTGGTCGACCAGACAGTTGTCTGGCCAATACACTGTTGGTTCCTGGGGAAATTAGTTTAGCACATGTCAGCAGGTGCAGCATTTCTTTCGCTGAACATCTGCCTCCTGCTGGCTAATCTGGAATATGCGTCCTCATCGAACTCCATCCGTCTAGTTCCCACCAAAAATCTTAGCTGTCGTTTGCTGCCCTCTTTTGGAATGTCCCCGAACTGCTGCAACAAAAGACTGCAACTCATCCTCTTCTTTGTGTCTCGAGCAGGTGTCTACATTCTGATAGGGGCTGGCAGTCTGGTCATGCTGGTTGGGTTCTTTGGCTGCTGTGGGGCGGTGCGGGAGTCTCAGTGTCTGCTGGGGTCGGTGAGTACACTCGCTCAAAAAGGAAGTGTGCCAATTGCAGAACTACAGAAGTCTAGACAAATTCAGAGAGAACGTCTAACAAACAAAAAGCACCAAAAATACATTTTGGAAATTAAAGTGTGTGTGTGTGTGTGTGTGTTTTTTTTTTCAGTTCTTTGCTTGTCTACTTATTATCTTCGGAGCTGAAGTGGCTGCTGGCGTGTTTGGATTCTTGAACAAAGACAAAGTATGTTTACTTAAGAAAAAGCTGCCAACATTTTGTGCATTATTCATTTACTTAGCATTCGCATTACTTTATTGAATACTATTCTGGACTACTATCCATTCTCATTCTCCTCGATCTGAGCGCGGCCTTCGACACCATTTCCCACTCCATTCTCCTCGACAGACTAGCCTCCATTGGACTATCACACACACCCTTAGACTGGTTCCACTCCTATCTATCTGGCCGCACTCAGTTCATTCAATTAAAATCATTCACATCCCACCCCTCCCCCCTTTCATCCGGTGTTCCCCAGGGCTCCGTCCTTGGCCCCATCCTATTCATCATCTACCTCCTCCCACTTGGTCTGATCTTCCGCAAACACAATATCCATTTCCACTGTTACGCGGACGACACCCAGCTCTATGTTTCCTCCAAACCCTCTTCCACCTTCCCACCCTCCTCCCTCTGTGCCTGCCTACAGGAAATCAAATCCTGGTTCACCTCAAACTTCCTCAAATTAAACGATAATAAAGCAGAGGTAGTCCTCATTGGCTCCAAGTCCACACTCAGCAAACTCCCCAGTTTTTCCCTAACCATCGGCAACTCCTCGGTTTCCCCCTCCCCCCAGGTTAAGAGTCTGGGTGTTGTCCTCGACAGCACCCTATCATTTCACACCCACATCAACAACACCATCCGGTCCGCCTACTTCCACCTCCGAAACATCAACCGCCTCCGCCCTTCACTCACTCCCAACACCACTGCAGTCCTGGTACACTCTCTTGTCACTTCCCGCTTGGACTATTGCAATTCCCTCCTCTTCGGTCTCCCCCACAAACTCCTCCATAAACTGCAATTAGTCCAGAACGCTGCCGCACGCATCATCACCAAAACCCCTGCCATCTGTCACATCACCCCCGTTCTGCTCCAACTCCACTGGCTTCCCATCAAATACAGAATAAATTTCAAAATCCTCCTCCATACATTCAAGGCCATCCACAATCTAGCCCCTCCATACCTGTCTGACCTCATTCATATTAACACTCCCACCCGGTCCCTCAGATCTACCTCCTCCATCAACCTGATCGTCCCCCGAATTCGTCTGTCCACCATGGGATCGCGAGCCTTCAGCTGCTCCGCCCCACGTCTATGGAACTCCCTCCCCCCTGACATCAAAAATCTGGACTCAATTTCCTGTTTTCAAAACCACCTCAAAACCCATTTGTTTAGGCTGGCTTACTGTCCCACGTGATGCTTTTTAATGCTCGATTGCAGGCTCCATGCCTTTTTAATTGTATACTACTTATTTTTATCTTATTTTATTTTATTTATTTATTTATTTTTATTATTTTTATGAGAACAGTTTTTTATATGTACGGCGACCTTGGGTGCCTTGAAAGGCGCCTTATAAATTCAATGTATTATTATTATTATTATTATTATTCAATATTATAGATTATTCAAGATGTCCAGAGTTTCTACAAAACATCCTATGACGAGAACACCAATGGCACGATGATACAGAATTCATACCACAAGGTGGTAAGTAGAAACACGTGTTTAATGTTTTTTTTTTGTTGATAGATCATGTGTGCCTTGGAAGATAGTTCACGTTTCAATACGAACGTAATTGTGGATCATTTCCTCCCTCTCTTAGCTGAATTGCTGTGGCACTGAAGATGACCCCTGCTCTAGCCCAGAAGAATCCAAGGTAAGTCTAGCAGGCCTTCAACGTCTTACCACCTACTTCAATGCGTCACCGAGGATATCGTTTGGCCCCTATCATACTGTAGGTAGTTGCCACAAGGTAATAGCCCTCTCTTGCAGTAGAGGAATCGGGTGCCTCCCCAAAAAATAAACTCTTATTGTAGTGCTAAATCTAAATGTATTAGGTTATTTAGTATACTCTGATGAAGGCCAACTGGTCCGAAACTTTAGTATTTTTCGTTTGATGGCCAAATAAATCTGTGATATTGAGGCACTGCGCCTGTTCTTTTTTCCTAAATTGGTAAGTGCCACCTTTTATCTTTGGATGTTCTTTTTCTTAATCCCCTCTCTCCCTGTTGTCTGTGTTCTGCAGGACTGTGTGTCAGCCATCGAGGAGTTTTTCAACAACAAGCTCTACATCATCGGCTATGTGGGCATCGGCATCGCCGGAGTCATGGTGAGCCCAGGCAGCCAGACCTGGACAGACGCATTTGAGACAGTAGATGCGATGCGATGTCCCCTTGTAACCGTGGCCTCCCCTCCTCTCTAGATCATCGGTATGATCTTCAGCATGGTGCTGTGCTGTGCCGTCCGCAACAGCCGGGAGGTCCTCTAGGCGAACCCGGGATACCGTGACCCTCAACCCCGCCCCACCTCCAGCCTCTCTCGAATCGGCCGCCAACCCTTCAAGACTACGCAGCCTTTGGATCAAACTCCTCCCAGCTGTTTCCTTTAACCTAACCCCACCCACCCAGAGGGAGCCATGGTGTTAGTCCAACCAGCCCCACGACTACACCATCAGACCATAGAGGTTTCTTCTCATTCTCCCTTAGCCAATTATTTCCACCGAGTCAAACTCTACCATTTTGCCCTTGTCAATATTAGATTTTTCCATTATCAAAGAGAGCCCCTGATCAAAATGGGGGCCCTTGTCCATCCTAGCGTTGACCTGAACCCTGAGGATCACGGTAGTCGTAGCTTTTGCTCAGGGGGTTATTTGCATTGGAGAGCAAACTATGTTGTTGACAGCTGACTAGGGCACACACACACACACACACACACACACACACACACACACAGTAATATTGTGTTATTTTAGACGATAAGGGTCCCAGAGAGGATTGCCTTACAGACCTTTGATAGGGGGAAAACAGTGACGAGGAAGTGCATGCGGATTGCATGCTCCAAGCACCTCTTGTGTGACACAGAGCATGCGGTCAACCTCACACACACATACACACACACACACACACACACACACTCACACACACACACCTACTTTATGCATGCCAACAATCAACATTTGGAAATCTCTTTAGGAGACGTCCAAGATATCTACTAAGTAATGGCACCACAGTGGAAGCATTGTATGCTTAGCACAGTGACCTGGTAGAAGAAACAGTTCTTAGTTTCTTGACTAACTTTAGGGATCTTATTTTGTCACCACTTCTATGAACTTAAGCAAAAACAGTGCTATAGTGCGGGAGCTCAGTCTTTTTTTCATGAGACAAACTCTCCTGAAAGACTCTACCTCCTTTTTTAGTGTAGACCAACTTCTGGGTGGGTATTTCTCAAGCGATGTAAAGCAAAATAGCCGATCTAAGATCTGTCTCCGTTCCAAATCAAAAAGACTGATCACGGTCATCTGG
Source organism: Galaxias olidus (assembly GCA_026901105.3). Taxonomy (NCBI): domain Eukaryota; kingdom Metazoa; phylum Chordata; class Actinopteri; order Galaxiiformes; family Galaxiidae; genus Galaxias; species Galaxias olidus. The sequence continues at coordinate 75,726 of JAPMUY010010450.1, forward strand.
TCAATTATCACAGGTCAATGTTACCACACCTAAAGGTATGATGAAGTCATGCCCATATCGTTTTCCTCCTTCGACACCCGACCCAACCCCCCCCCCCCCCAACCCCCCCACACATCCACCCCCTCCCCTTTGCCTCCCATGTGCCTTATCACTAGACCAACCAAGGCCCATACTAATTGGCCTGAAACAATCTTTTCTTTTTTACCTGAATGTTCTGAGTAGATCATCATAGGCTTAAATATATTTTTTCATAGTTAGATCAGGGGATGTTATCAGCACCAAACTTTGATGCACCCATTTGGTTCAGATTCACAAACATGTTAACTGAGACAAGTCTAAATGTTGTTTATTAGCCAGGTCAGACTTCACTCTCCTGGGTCAGGACTCAAATTGTTTGTATATATATGTTTGAATTTTTGTAGTTGTGTTTAAATATATACGTGGCTGATGTGCTACTAGTCAGTGTGAAATGTACTGTGAGTAGATGCAGGCTTGCAGCAGATGTTATAGTTAAAAACAAAAATAGTGGGGTTTTTTTGTGGACAAAGCTGTTCCAAACAGCCAGCAGATGTTCTTAACGTGCCTTTGTTTTATAACACACTCATATTAAACAACCTGTCAGGAGATGAAAGTTGTAGGATAACTTAGTCTACACAGCAACCAGATGTAGGTTTTGTACATACATGTTTAGAGTTGGACTGCATGTTACAAGGAGTGGCTTGAATTGCCTTTTCTTTTTTTTTGGTACATTTTTTATTCCTTGTCCTCTTTCTCCACTATGCTACTGGACTGGTAGGAGCATGTTAGTCCCTTTTCACTCCATCTAAAGATCGGTGTTGGTGAAGAAAAAATTTGAAGAAGAATTGATGAAGATTTAGGCTATTTGGTCGTGCGTAATGCTAATTCTGAGAGCCGTTCAGGGGCATTTTACATTGAGATGGATTGTGTTTATTTAAAGACAGTTTCCTCATGATAGTAAATGTTGGAAGGAGACTGTCTGGCCAATTCTAGACCTGCATCTGAACTCTACATCTCCAGAGCAGTTCTTGCGTTCCTTCCTTTGTTGTGTTTGAACTAGAAGTTGAAGTGGTATTGTGTTGCACACCTGTGGGAAAGCTACGTTGTTTGTGATTGAATTGCGTGTTAATTTATTGTTAATGACTGATATAACCTAAGTTCAAATGGCATTCCAAGCTTCTCAGGAAGATAGATGTTTGACAACTAATAAAGTTTTTAAAGTTTTACCATCGTCTCTGCAGTTTTGTTCACCTTTAGGTAACATATAATAGATGTCTATTAACACTTGCCATACAGATATTTCACCTGAAACATCTCTTGTTATATAATTTCTTATTTTTGCTTTACTGTGGCTGTCAAAAATAGATTGACTCATGCCACAAGACACTTTAGTCCGTTTACTTCCATTATAGTAGATCTCCAAGATCAAATGTACCACAACACTAACGTCTCACTGTGTCACTGCTGTACCAATTTACCAGAGTCCTAATGTGACACCTAATGGCATACCAGTGTTTCCTTTTTCAGGTGACAGCCCTGAAGCCTGTAGCCCAGTCTCTCTTATCTGGTTGTAGGCCCAAAATGTACCAGCCAGTAGCCACAACTTCCCAGAGGCTCCATGACTAAAGTACAGTACAGCCCCCAGGCTCTATGCGCTGTTCCACAACCATAAAGAAGTAAGCTCTGACTGATTAAAAAATATTTAATTATATATGATTAATTATATATACATTAATATATAATGTAATGTTAACATTCCTAGCTATTGAAGGTCGCTATTGCTACTTTTAGGATCTTACCAGTTAGTTCCTCAAAGCTAAACTGTAATATAAGTTGTATTGTAAGGGTTATTTGCATGTCCATGCCTCCCAGTAACTTTGCACTGGCAGTTCTGTGTAGGGTAGGTGGGGTTAAAGGTGCAGTATGTAGTTTTAGAGAATTGGGGGAAAAATTGCAAGAATTTGAATCATAACTCTCAAAAAGGCCAAACTCCTGAGTCCTTGGTCCCGCCCATCCCACACATACCCGTACGCACTCTGACTGACTTCATGAGCCTGAGCAAGGCAAGTTATAAAGCGATATTTGATTCCGAGGCGAGAAACAAAAGAATCCCAAACACTCTGATCGTAAACACTGAGTGGTTCACACCAAAGCAACGAGCACAGACTCAAATGACTGTTTCCATAGTAACGACATACAGTTAGCTAACGTTAACAAAAACAATTTAATAATTTTATTCCCCTATTAGTATGAGCTAGTGCATGACAATCGTTTTTATTTAGCTGCGATTGGCACCATAGTTACTATACGTTGCCGAGTATATCCAACATGCATGTAAACGAATAATGCCTTTTTGACATAAATCTGGCACGATACTTCCTAACGTTATAAAACTGCAGTTGGCGATTTGACAAGCCAAGTCTTTTGCAACGACATGCAACAACTTCAGCCACCTTGCAACTACTAGTTCACATCACTGCTACGCGAATTGTAACAAGCTTGTTTGGAGGGTGACGCTGTAAGCAGGAGGACCTAGGAGTGTGCACGCAAGGTGACTGACAGGCAGGTAGACCTTCCTCCTTGCAAAAACTCTCCTGATTGGTTGGGAATGGCAGGCATCCCTAGATTTTTTAAAAGCTGAATACAGAGCCCAGGGCGCGCATATATACAGCGCACATTCTCTCTGAGCATTTGGTTTAATGATATCCTCCAGGAGGTTTGTAATAAACGTAAAAAAACATAAAAATTTGTATGTACTGCTAGAAATGCAAACTTATATACTGCACCTTTAAGGAACCCCAAAAGTATATTGACTTAAAATGGATAACCTTAACCATTATATCAGAAACAGTCAACAAAATATATATATAAAAAAAAATCATATTTCTGTAAATTAAAGGGGAGTTTTAAATGTATCAATATAAGAACAGCAATGCAATCTGTTGCATGTGTTGACATCAAAGACAACTAAATTTGTTCAGAGTAAAGTTTTAGATAAAATAAAATTTAAAAAACTGTTACGAAAAGTTTAAACTAATTTATATTATATAATTTTAAAGCTGAATATCGGTAATATAGTGAAGCCATAATACTACTGTGGAAGTTTTGACTCGTATATTACATATTATATACTTTTGCTAAGAAATATTTTTGATAGTTGTTAAAAGCAATGTCCGTTTATCTTAAGATATCTTTCCTGGGTGAGGTAAATTCTTGGGTTAGTCAAATTAGGCTTGCACCCACGTTTCACCTTTCCACTGAGCTCAAAGAGCAGCTGCATATGACAGATATGCATGCAATGCAACAAGGCCTACCCACGGTGGAATTACACCCACATTGCATCGTGCACATTTTTTCAGGTCCCAACAAACACACACACGTTGCTAATGTCCAGAGTGCAAACGCAATGTCCCTGAAGCTTTCATCATACTAATGCATCACAAGACACACAGTTTGCTGTATAGTCTATTATATTATACTTATATTATGTTTTGTGTAATATATCAACAATTACAATATGACATGAGCGATCAGTGCTGTCACAAAGCATTTTGGATCTTATAACCAGAATAAAGAGTTATTTACTGAGACAAAAAACGTTTTATTTTACGATTTTTTATTCAGCACTTGTAATACCCAGTGCATACACAGATGCACAAAAATAAAGTATAAATATAGTCAGGTACTAAAAAGTCAAATATTTATTATTTTGTTCATATATATATATACAAAGCCATTGTCTATATACAGATTGGAAGCCTTAGGCATTGCAAAAAAAATTTTTTTTTTGAATGTATTTAAAAAGTACCCATATACTTTCTGAAGAAAAGGAACCATCTATATTAAGCCGTCTTATATGAAGGTTGTAAGATGATTCCATTTTACGCTTATTTGAAGAGAAAAGTATGAGTAGAAACAAACGTTTTTCAATAAAACTCAAATAAAACACTTTAATGATTCACCAAAATCAATTTCCCAGAAACCAACTAAATCACTGAGTTTACTGCCCTTTTTAGGTGCCATATGCAGCATTTTCTAGAGCATTTTCTGAAATGAAGCATGGGATTTATCTGTTCCCTGTACGGATATTTAGGACATCCCAAGGTATAACTTCTAGCTTTACCTTGTTGGCTTAGAAATAAATCAAACCGTACATTAGACCATGTGTAGACTATTTGTCAAATAAATGCTTTCATTTTGAAAGATTCCGCCCGGAAGCTTATGCACAGATTGACATGTTGGCTGGACAAACACAGCAAAATGGCAACAAGAAATGTGCGGAAGAGACACAGCAATTTGACAACTGGTGATACGCATAGAAGCTCCATATGGCATTGATCCACCAGTAAAAGTGAGTTTGCGATCATAGGTAAATCAGATAAAAAAATAAACTAGACCTCAAAAAAGTTCTGCCATTATAAGCAGAACTGGTGACAACATCATTACAAGTCTGAACCACTAGAAATAGAAAAAAAAGTTAGTCCCAACAGACACACTACAATAGCCTGATACTTATTCTCATTCTTTTCTGAGGACTTCAATGAAATCTGCTGCTGGTGCCTTAGTTACACAAGACCGAGTTACACCGGCGCTCACAGAGAGAACACTTTTGATAAACTGTGAAATTCCTTCTCACGGAGTCCGACAATAAAAAGCAAGTAACTGATTGTACACAGGCCTACTGTATGTAATAATAGTGCTATATCAACTTGACTGTAGAAGTTTCACTTGTTTAGAATGTTGGTAGTACTTCTAGTGATATAAAGATGGTGTTATTATTTAGATCTCACACCACAGCCCCGCAGTTCCTGGAATGACGGCAAGTTGAACAGGTAGCTCTTTATCTCCTTTGTTTAAACATCCCTGCTAAATATCGTAACTTCAGTGTTCTAGACAACCAATGTGTCTGTCCTGTTATGTATTTAGACTACAAGACTGCTGCAAATATTAAAAAAAAAGGGGAGAGGCTCAGTTTGGGGATGCTGTATATTTCAACTTCAGCCTGATCAATAACCATGTGATCACATTAATTCTTTAGAACAGGATTAAACATGGTCGGTTATAGTAGGCCTAAGTGATGTAGTACCTTCTGTGTTGCATCGGTTAAATCTTAGCGTACCCTTTACCACAGTCTAACCTATAGTGACAGCCGTTGCCTCTAGCCTAGTGACAGAGCTCGGAGAGAATTTGATTTAGGTTTGGGTTGCAGAGAGCAGGCAAGAGGTAAGGGATACAGGACACATGAGGGATGGAGGTTAAAGTTTCAGACAGGAAGGATGGGGTAGGGCCGGAGTGGTGGACACTGCCGTTCACTGGAGTCCCCAATGGTGGGAATGGTTGGGGAGCATTAGGTAGAAAAACAGCCAAGTCTAGCGACTTTTTTCTACCTAAAGTTCCCCTTCCGTTACAAACCTTCCACAAATATATAAGGCATATATAATATGTGTACTAATTCACAGCGTTCCCAGTGAGAAGGCTCGTGTCCAGTCCAGCCCCATTGAGACTCGTGTGGTTGTGCTGTGGTTTAGGTGCTATGGTGCGGCAGTGAGGTAGGCTCGGGCTGAGAAGATGTTGCTTGGGGTGTATTCCAGGAGGAACTCCCCCACGCCAACAAAGTACATGACCTGGGCAATGCCAAAGAGAGGAGCAATGACCAGCGCCCTGCAGCCTGCTCCCTTCAGGAACGCGCCCGGGCCCTCCTTTTTCAGGATCTTACTGAAAGAAGTGGAACACAAAGGAGACGGGTCAACATGGAGGCTCAACACGTTTGGAGATCACTCATCCATGCTGTAACCATTGAACCTATCATCTTGAGTGAAATGTAAGGTCCATTTGCAGTGGAGAGCGGACACTGGACTAAGTTACCTGATGCAGTCCACCACTCCATTGTATGTCTCCTCATTGGCACCCTTGCTCAGGGACTGCAACCTCGTTTTGATCACTAGGGAAACAGATCACGCTCACATTAGCACATACAGTATAACAACACAAATTGATTGCAAATGTCCACAGACAACATTAGCGTCTAGCGGCATTGCCAGCTGCCTCCCGTGAACACACTCACCGTCGCAGGGATTGACGGTCACGGCGGCAGTTGACCCGGCCATGCAGCCCGACAGGAAAGACCAATAGAACGGCACGGAGGCGCCGTCAGACGAGCGTGCACCCAGCTGGTGCAGGTGGGCAAAGAGAGGGAAGTACACCACCGAGAAGGGAATGTCCCTGAGACACACATAGACAAGACAACATATACACGTTAACTTCAGAATAAGTCAGGTAAAAAAAAAACAATCCAGCCCATACCCACGCACCTAAAATGTCATAAGATGAATAGGCCAGCAAAGAAAATTGAAACATCCGGTGGCAAATTCCCAACCTAGAATACTTAAGCTCGCAGTAGCAGTGCAGCCGGTTTTGAAGGAGTGATCATTGGCCCTGGTGCTCTCACCTCATAAGTGTGGCCCCCAGCCCCTTGTACAGTCCCACAATGCCCTTGGTCCTTAGCAGCTCTCTGGTGATCTGCATGGCAGACACTCGCAACACTTGTGGAGAGGGGCCGGTGTTGTAGGAGCGACTCAGCAAAGCACTGGTTCCACCCATCTTTAGAGAGGGCACTATCGTCGGCATTATCCTCTGCTGGGCAGCTGAACAAACCACAAAATGGCAGAGAGACGGTTAGCATGCTATTATAAACTTTTAATACAGGCCTTCTGCGTTCGATTTCCGTGTAAAAATGTCAATACAATGCAATCGTTCTTCAGGCTGTCCCTCAGTATGTGTTTGGCATGTTCTCACCTAACCTGCCTGCATCCTGCAACTGGATCTTGAGCATCTCCATGGGCGTGGTGATGACGACCTGGCACATACCTGCACCGCACCCTGCCAACATCTCCCTGCCCACCGTTAGCCTTCCCCTGGACACACACACACACACACACACACACACACACACAGGGGAGTCAGTGGGACACACTTACAGGTACAACAGGAGACAAAGACAGACAGCGACGCGGACGACCGCCGCTCACCCGTCTTTGCTGAGGTGTTGGCGAAAGAAATCGTTGGCAGCCAGTTTGATGGCCTTCTCTGGCGTGACCAGGGTCAGGTTAACGGCAGCGCCTAGGGCAAAAATAGGACCAGTCAACCACAGCAAAAAGTGGGTTCTGTTGATAGGCAGTATTAGTTGCACAAAGCAGGAAGAAGGAAAGACGGGCAGAGCAAGGACGAGCTGGGAGAGGATCTTTGTGTGGCTAAACATGAATAACTATATTAGCAGGAATGATTATGACAGTGTGGGTAGGAGAAGGTCCCGTCAGAGAGAAAAACAAGCTTTATAGTAAAGGAAACATGAATGACAGTTTTGTATTTGTATATAAGTCTTAAATGGGGTTGCCTTTATTGGGGGCTTAATGTTTAGACCTGATAAGCAACTGGCTTCCCATCATTACAACATGAAAGCGACAAAGAGGCAAACACAACCCGCACAACACACGTTGCATGCATGTTGGCCCGCGTGAATAAACACATGTTACATGTTACGTAAACCCAAAGGCGTCCTTGCTATAAATAAGCACAGGCGAAGGTAGAGTGTGAACAGTGCCAGAAGTATGTATTTCACATACTATTTTACTTATAGAGGCGGAGTTTGTTGTTGGAGAATGAATAGTCTTTATTTTAATTGGCCAACTCTTATTAATTCATTGTCAATACACTGAAAACAAAAAGAGCGGTATGTGTTCTGTAAACACATTGCACCTTACCTCTGTACATGCCAAAGTATCCCTCTGATTTAACAGTTTTAATTAGACAGTCCATCCTGAGAAAAAACACAAAAAAATATTACTTTAGTTAGGGTGTTTGTTATTTTCATGCTATAAACCGCTAACTATACAGCCCAGTTTGATGAAAGACCTAAGTACTTAGAAGTTGTGGGAAACAGTCTGGATTTTTTCTAGAAAACCACTATAGTCCAAGGTGTCCCTGTGGCTAGTCGCCTTTACCAAGAATCTAAACATTTTGTTTAGATGCCAACCCAGACCTTTGGAGGCTCTTTTTAAGCACATTTGAATGGTAACTGATAAAAAAGCTTTTTGGGGGAGGGGGGTAAATATGGGAAAACCATGCTAAGATCCGTGGCTACAATCACACAGTGGAGGGGGTTTTCTTTACATGTTCTTGTAGACTTGCTGTCCGCTGCGTTGATTTTGCAGCCGGGTCTTGGCCAGATCAATAGGGAACACACAGGTGACTCCAACTATGCCAGCTATCCCGCCATTGATCAGCTTGGCAGGAAGGCTGCAAACAAACGGCAAAAATGTGTTACAAATAAACAGCTAGGTAACGTCAAAGTACAACTGTGCAAAATACAATTGAGAGTAAATATTTATACTTATACTTTATACATTTTATAACACATAATACACAATTAACACCCCGGAAATGTAAACTCCGTCATAGTAAAGTATTTTCAAAACATCTTTCCCATAACAGTCAAAAGAGACAAAGGTAGGCTACCAACCTGATCTGTTGCTGATGGGCCATTGATCTAATAGTCCAATAATAACTAGCTGCAAAGCGGAGAAGGCCGGTGGAGGAGGGGAGGAATGAGTCCCTGGGAGAAACGGAGCAAAGCAAAGTCACAGAAAGTGAGAGCTTTATATATAACTAGCAAGCCCTGCCCCATCACTCTATGCCTTAGACATGCACAACCCTAACCTTGCTGCCAAACCCACTGAACTCTGAACCCCCAATAGAAAGCTTGCCAGTTTTCTGTATGGGCAGCGGGTGTGTGGAACTAAATTTGTATAAAATCTGAATAAAGAAATACAGTAGGAAAACTTTGTGTGTGTGTGTGTGTGTGTGTGTGTGTGTGTGTGTGTGTGTGTGTGTGTGTGTGTGTGTGTGTGTGTGTGTGTGTGTGTGTGTGTGTGTGTGTGTGTGTGTGTGTATATTCCGGACAGACATAGCAAGCATTTAAAAGTAAATGCTGCTTCCTTCTGTTCCAATATCTAATGCGGTGCTCCGACCTTCATAGGCAAGAGACTGTCAGATATTTTCCTAATCCTGACACTTATCAGGCTCTCAGGTGTAACAATCTATATAGCTAGCTAATGTCTATGGTTCCATGGATGTCATGAGCCAATCAAAATGTGCGCTGCACTCTGATTGGTAGGCTTCAGTATGTAAGTGTGTTGTATTGCTCAATAGGATCTTTTAGACAATCCAAAAGTAGTGGAGTTTGGAATGCAGTGAAGCAAAAGTTAAAGGTTTCCCAAAATGGGTTAACGTGCAGATACTTGAATAATGTACTTAAGTACAGTAACGCGTTACATGTACTTCATTATTGTCCACTGCTGGTATTTTAAGGCTTAGTTTATATTTAAAAAATATATATACTGTATGTAATTTATTTTCACTGACTTTAGCTGGTTTTCAAAATGAAGAGGAGTTACGAATTCTACCTTATATCAGTAACCCACATAAAAATGAAAAACACATATTTTTTGCATATTATTACAATAATGATTTTAAGCTAATGATATATATATATTAGTAATAGTAAGCAAGCACCAATAACTATATATTTATAAGCTTATTGGAATTCATTTGACTTTCTTGAGTTACGTTTTTCAACTTAACATATCCCTGTTAAATAAGCCTTGATGTAGCTACAGTGGAGTGCTTTCATTGATTAATTAACATCCTCATTAACGTTAGGATTTATGTCCCTATCCTCACTCTTCCATGCATGACAGGACAGCTACAGCTGCGATCTTTCAGCTTTTCCAACCTATTTTTGTAATTGTTTCTTTCGAAACACTAATACTTATTTAAACCAGAGACTATCCAATGCCATCCAACATATTATTGGGTCAAAAAGAATTAGAAAAATACAGGGTTATGGTGACGCCATTGTTTAAAGGACAACTGTAAACATGAACATGTAAACATGAACATGTCATGTACTGGTTTTACAGGAATCTAGAGTTGCTAGTTGCTAGTTTTTCAACAATGTACTGTAATACTTGTCTGTAAGTACACAAAGAGGAAGAAAAACTGTCAAGCACCATTTAAATTCAACCATGTTCTCATATGCCAGCCTACTTTTCTAACTTTACTCAAAAACAGGTGACTGGTGAGAATAGAGGTATTTCCCAAAAACGTCAATCACCCATCAATAATCATTAACTGTAGACAAGAATGAGAAAAGCCAAAGTCATCAGTTTCTTATCCGTCATGTCGTAATAAAAACATTGACATTTATTGCACACAAAAAAAGCAGATACACACATACACAATACTATCTTTCCATCTTACTATATTCAAACAAGTAGAAACAAAAGCACGCAGGACATCTATGTGAGGTAGCTACAACACCCGGAGAAATAAAGTAGAACCCATTATGACCAAACGTGTAAATGTCAGCTCTTCAGGTGGCACTGCGGTGCTTCTTGCCATAGCGCTTCTTTTTGCCACTGCCGGCATTCCTAGGGCAGGTGTCCCGAGTAGATCGACCTAATTGGACACAGTGGTGCGTGTGTCCGTCACAGCGGCTACAGTGACAGCGATTGGACTCGGGGTAGTAGATCAGAGGGCTGATATGCTGGGGGCAGCCTGGCACATGGGCAGCACGATATACCACGGCCTGGGGCATGCAGCCACGCTGGATCAGGTAACTCTTCCCTACTCGCCCTCTCACGTTGGTGTCCTGGAGGGAGAAGAATGAGACCGTCTGTAAACTAACACACTGTGCAAGACAGTCAAGCACTTGTAATTACAGGCTAATTACATTTAAAAATGACAATGTTGACAACCTGAACAAACACAAACTTCAACCCTAAATCTGTGATATCATCACATAGGTGTGTCACTACAGCACCCCCCCCCCCCCCACCCACCCACGCCTCTCACCCTACATGCCTTTGATCTGAGCATGTGGGACAGCCCAGCCTGAAGTGAAAAGGTGCTGAAAAGTTCATGGCGATTTACTGAATGGGGATCAAGGTAGAGACAGTTGTTGGGTCACTGGGCACGCTTACCTGTGAATAACACATGCCGCTGCAGATGGTGGTGTTGACAGTAGTGCACTGGTCACAGCCATGTTTCTCAACTAACAGTGTGTAGTTCTCTAAAACACAATCACACAGTGCTCCACGCAAAGCCATCGATAGCAACGCACAACTCAAAACAGAGAAAAGCATCATGATTAAACCCAGGCATGCACTCAGATATGCTCAGGATCCCTAAATCCCCCAGCTGTTCTCCAAACTTGTGCACGTACACACAGTCCTTGACTGAGTATTCTTCAGGGAGCATAAAGTTCTATGGCACACGGTTAAATTGTAGTCCCGATGGATGCAGGCTCAAATTCAATAGGACTCCCTTTTCTGCTTTCAACATGGAGTAAGCGCTTTCTAAAGACAGACCCTCCTTTTTGCATAGATGTTTCTGTGTCTAACAACCTTTCAGAAGAACTTCTCTCTATGTCTCTTGTGTGTCTGGCCAGTTAAAGTGTGCTGTGAGGTGCAGCCATTCTCTTTTATTGGGAGCATATAATCCACTCTGATCCTCCGGATCACTTATCTTCCCCAGCAGTCTGCATGTTTCTTCGGCATCTTAATGTCCCTCCTAAAATCACCTGCACCCCGACAACGTGATACAAAAAGGGATGGACGCTGGCGCTGCAGTGTGCGTCTGTGTGTGCGTGTGTTTGTGTGACACAGTGCCTGGATTGTTCACCGTGGCATTAGATAATGAGGGCCACGGCGTGGCCGGACAATCAGTGTGAACACACCTAAATGGACCGATTATACAACTGTTCAGTCGAGCCTCGTGCAGTTTGTGGTCAATATCCAGATGGCCCAGATCCCCTTGTTTATCACAGGCTAAAGTGCCTCCTCTGACTACTGATGGAATACATGTCAAGCTTGCGTCGAAGCTGTTACACGGGAGAGACTTGGGCATTTTACACAAAATGTGTTTTGATCTTGTTTGTCTAAATGCTCTTTTAAATACATTTTTAATACAGTGTTGAAAATGGAGACAATACAGAGCATTGTTAAGGGTGTGATGCATATGGGTCAGATCGGCTTTGGGGTTAGGGTCTTGTGTTTGACTGATTGGATGGGAGCAGTTCATCATAGAACAACTAATTAAAATGGATTTTAGAATAATTGCTCAGTCAATTTTACCGGTTTTGTGCAAGATGCAATGCATTTTAATCATAGAAGTTTTTACCTTACTATTTGCCCCTAGCAATTCAGTTGAATTTATCTTTAAGGTTAACAGATGTAGAATTCATAGAGGGGGCTCACATGGTAGCATGTGCACATTTGCATCCAGGATTGTCATTGACTCTGTACCTACCATATGCTTCACTGAAACAGGATACGCCCTAGAAAACTAACCAAATGTGTACGGCGGCTGTTTAAAACTATTTTAAGACCTTGATACACTGCCCTTTTTTAGGTCTGGCAAAAAATAGTTTCTGATGTTTAGATCTAGGTATAATATTTCTGTACAATGTGCCCTTCCACTAAGCAGTAGCTTGGACTTTTAACTTGTCTGCTCCGTTTGTGTATTAGGTAATGTGGGGGTCGTGAGGGCTGCTGCACAGCCTGTGGCTCACATGTTTCTATCCCACCTGAAAGGAGCCCATGTTATCTTCATCTAAGCCGTTAAATCTATCATTATTCCCTCCATTCCTTATCACTGGAGAAGCCATGTGTTTTCAGTTAACTGGTCAACTCTGTGCGGTCTCTTTGGTTACAAAGCCATCTTAACGTACATGAAGGATACACTATAGTTATAACATCGTGCTGCATTTCAAAGTCGATCAACGCCCATGACCAATGATCCTTTACATATTTCTGTGTCAGCAACTCTAATTCCATCACTGATGTTAATAGGACATTTACATCCACCAAAAAGCAAAATGTTAAATGTAAATTATTATATTTTAAAAAGTATACTAAAATTGAATCTTGTATTGCCGAGTTAGATGCAGACATTGGTCTAATTATAAAGAGTGATTATTCAATGAAGAAACGTAAAAAAAAAGTATGTTTTGAAGTGGGAAATACAAAACCTTTTCTCTTTTTGGCAAAAAAAAATGCAAATACCTTATCATCTGATTTCTGTAGGCTTCATCAATCATATAATTTAATTCCAACAGGTGAACTTAATCTTTTGGCTCCTGTACCTCACAAAGTGTGACCATCTGATGAACCTGACCTTCCAATGACATGCATCTTATCGTCACGTATCATTGAGGCCTAATTTAAGTGTTCTGTTTCGTGATATTATACAGCCAGCGTGCTGTGCTTGTCGGGTCACTCTTTGTCATTTATCTAACCACAACTGTGAGTCACGGGAGGTCAGTGCTTTCTCTGAACACTTAACCATGCCTACTTAAACATCCATCCGTCCAGACGTTTCATTGTTGTGTTCAGAAGAAATGCACAATCAGCAAATTGATGTGCCAAATGGTATCATTTTGTTCTAAGAAATACTGTAGGCTACATGTTTTTCGGTATGCCAAAAGATTATTTTTAGTTTAGCTAAATTTATCTTCTGCTGCATCTTTATGAAACTGTATGCATTCAAATAAGCAGTAACTTTCGTATGGAAAACAATACCAACGATATTGTGTTTTCACACTGCACAAATACTTTTATAAATTTCAACCCGTTTAGAAATTCAGTTAGAAATGTCAAGTAGTGTGCCACCACTCTACAGCACTGCAACATCTCACATCACAACAATGATTAGAAGAGCAGTTAGATTTAGAGAGTGATACATACACACAATGCAGTTCTGTGCTGTTGACTTTTGTTTGGTGAATCAAGTTACTTGACTTCAGGAGTTGTGGGTTCCACAGGACTCATCCACAGGCAAAAACTGGGTCAGAATGATAGATTATGCCTTCTCTCTCCTGTTCTATGGAGGTTGTCACCTAGCCATGCCCTCTGGCCCAATTATTATTATTATATTTATTTATACAGGGTAGACTGCATGGCTCAAACCACCAATGTGATCTCTCATGTCTCTCATTTAACGTCTACATTAAATATGTAGCATATGAAGTTTTGTCAGTAGTTTTCTCACATAATGTATTGGATATGAACGCCTATTTTTCGAGATTTTCACTTTTTTGTAATAGTTTCAAAAGTGGGGGGAGAGTAGTCTGAATTGGGTTTAGGAGCATGCTCCAACTCATACATTGCACTCATTTGCCAGCCATGAGTGATTCCAAGCCCGTGAGTTCGCATCAACTAGTGGTGTTAAACAGCACCGTCTAGTGTCTTTTGCGAGAAGAACGCACGATGGCCCACGGTTTCTGTGCACTCACTCACCCAAGTTGGGTGATACCCCGCTAGGGTAGAAATCGGCTCGTGTCTCAGACCTTCCCCGAGATTACTGGTGGAGTGACGAGCACTCAGCATGTGACCTCTACAATGAGCTTCCGCCCACTGGAAGCAGTGTTTGTAACCAATCATTTATAAGTCCTTAGTCATTAGCAAGCAATATTGATCACGGTGAATTTTTTTCAAATTCCATTTGTATACATAAATGTTTTTAAACAAACATAGTACAATCTGATATATGAAATATAAGTTTGCTACTCTTGTAAACCTTTATTTACTTCTTTTTTGGTAGTTTTGTGAGTACATCCCGCATTGCATTCTGGGTATATGCACGAAAGCTTTTAATAGTGTTGGTGTCTTTGTCTACATCTCTGAAGGATGAGTGTTTCTTCGGAGATAATAGTTATTATGCATGCTCTATTCTCACATTTATAACGATATATTGCCGTTTAAAACCTGTCTCATTGTCCTCAATCAGTTATTACCTATTTAGCGACGTACCCGCCACTAGATGACAGCAAAACACAATTTGAGAAAGCCGCCCTCAACTTATTATTTTTTAATAGATTTCATTGTATGTAGGAACGTCAATAACCGGTGTCAAAACTCTTCTACCTATGGGCGTTGTGCACATTTACTCTTGCAGTAATCTTTTTGTGTACTCTTACCCTTCAGAATGATTGCAAACAGTATCCATACACCCACATATGCTCCTCTGAGCGTGCGTCTTTGAAAATGGCATTATTCTTTGGCCATACAGGCTATTTTTACTATCCTATCCGATATTTCGATGATCCACATTGGTTCTTGATTGCTTAAAAAGTAGGGAGCATGTAATATCAAAGATAAAAATGATTATAAAAATTATTGAGTCAATTTAGCTCTGTTTTTTTTAAAGTAGGCTATTCATAGATAGCAAAATCTACTCAAGTACGCGCTAAAACCCTCCTGTAATTAGAAGATGCTGCTCTTGTGCCTACTGTAGCATAAAACATTTGACCTCAACTGGAGGGGCTATATGTTGGAGCGTTGCCTGACCGGACCTTGACAGTAACTGTACCTTTGCACACTATAAAACGTTGGGAGATTAGAATAGGAGTGCTTAGAAAAAAAGGTCTCAGTTTGCATGGATGTTTTTACATAGTAACAACATGACTGTTTTCAGTGCTCAAACCAATTGAACATACTAAACCAAAAGTCCATACACATGTAATACTTCTCATAATATCGCAATATCATACTTGTTATCATTAAGCAGGCTGATAGTATCCATAGGTTAGTGTAAATATAAACATGTCCATGTTGTTCAAACAACAGGAGTGAACCTTTCCAACATATTCTAATTATAAACCCAGACATCGTACTCACACATAATACTACTTGCAATAATCTTTCTAACAGGCCACAGTCGCAATAAATAGGCAGAATATAACTCATATCTCACAATGCCGTCCTGCAAAAGCTCTTATGTTTGATTTGAGATGATGCAAGTCTTCGAACCAATATACAGTACATTCATACAACTTATCTTCTGTGCTCGTTATTACTGATCTTAAGACAACCTTCATTGAGTGAGTTTCTTTAAAATGTATGTTTTGTAAACTTAAAAAACGTGTCTAAGCCATACTAGTGGTGGTATCAATATAATTATTATTATATAACAGACTTGCTCCCTTCCTTTAAGACTGCTTCATTTGTACATTGTAAGTACCATCAACATAGCAATGACAGGAAGCATTCTGCTTATTGCTAATATGAAAAATGTGGAACACATAGAGGGTTACACCAACCCTTAAAGGAACTCAATCTATATGTCACTGGGAGCCAGAGAATTGTATTTTCTGAAACATCCATCAATTAGTTAGCGAAATACTTCCTCCAGCACTTATGGTCAAATAATTGCAAAATGTATTTAGGCCTATAATAAATGAATCTGGATCTAGTTAATTAAAGAGGGACGTAAGGCGGTTAGTCTTTTTGGGACAAGGCTCTAACCACTAGAATACACACTTAAAATAACATGACCCTAAACCTGCCACAGAGCTATTGATAATTGGGGAAATTCTGGGAGAAATCAATTCCATTACGTCCTAAAGGTGGCTTGTGTGAACTGTGTCTTTGGAAGGAGAGGGAAAAGACAGTGCGGAGTTGCAGAGAAAGCTGAGATATTTGCTAGATATTTCATAGTTATTGAGTCAAATTCCCTTGTCCACTGTCACGTGCCAGGTTTCTGTAATTGTTCATACTATGTGAAAAGGACAGATGCAGTGTGAAATCTGTCGGAAATGGTGGGTGATTGCAGACGCAATTCTATTTATGTCCTGTTGGTCTCTCTCTGGCACTTCTAGTGTTGACTGTGTTTTTCGGAAAGTGAGACGAGTCACCAATTAG